>BQNB010012951.1:0-78126 GCA_026074375.1 Tanacetum coccineum
ATGTTAGTAATATACTTCAATCATCAAAAATTCGTTTAGTTATAAATCAACATTAATTCATTGTTGATATTTTCACATGTGAAGATATTATTACTAAACTTTTTCACCTGTGAAGATACTTTTATAAACTTTTTCAAGCATGAAGATGCTATTTATATACTTCAATCAATAAAAATTTGTATAATAAAATCAAAAAATTATGAGATATTCATTTTTAATAGATGATTATTTAAGTTTTGTAAGAATATCTTCACTCATGCAAATTATGAGCAAATATTAGAGATTTGATCTTACTAGCGTATTTTTTATACTAGAAGTGCAAAAATATGAGATATTCATGTTTATTAGACTCTTATTTAAGTTTTGTAAGAATATCTTCACATGTGCAAATTATGGGCGATGATTGAAACTTTGATCTTACTAGCGTAATTTTTATATTAGACATGTAAAAATATGAGATATTGATATCTAATACACGATTATTTAAGTTTTGTAAGAATATATTCACACGTGCAAATTATGAGTAATGATTGATGATTTGATCTTACTACTTTTATATACTAGAAGTGTAAAAATTATGATGTTAGAAGTGCTGCTCTTAAAAGCTTGTATGACCAAATTATGAGCAATAATTGAAGTTTTGATCTTACTAACGTATTTTTATATTAAAATGATGCTCTTAAGATTTTTTTAATATTTTAGATTTTTTGACAAATATATGCAATTAAGCATAATCTACAAATCTTCAATCTTTACTTCAGATGTAGTAGTTGGAAATCACTAAACCAATCACAACAAGTCAAAGGAACACGTTCAAGTTTTTCCTAAAAGACATCAAATTTGTTTAGAACTAAAAGAAACTGAATTTGATCGTAAAGCGGGTGTGTCATAATGGTTTTGAAAAACTTCTTGTTTAGCAACATTTTTTTTTGAAAAAAAAGACCATCCCGGGATATATTTATACTAGAAGTTAAAAAAATATGTGATATTGATGTTTAATAAACGATTATTTAAGTTTTGTAAGAATATCTTCACTCGTGCAAATTATGAGCAAACATTAAAGCTTTAATTTTAATAGTGTATTTTTTATACTAGAATTGCAAAAATATGAGATATTCATTTTTAATAGATGATTATTTAAGTTTTGTAAGAATATCTTCACACTTGCAAATTATGTGTAATGATTGAAACTTTGATCTTGCTAGCGTATTTTTTGTATTAGAAGTGCAAAAATAGGAGATATTGAAGTTTAATAGACGATTATTTAAGTTTTGTAAGAATATCTTCACGCGTGAAAATTATGAGTAAGGATTAAATCTTTGCTCTTACTAGCATATTTTTTATACTAGAAGTGTAAAAATAAGAGAAATTGATATTTAATAGACGATTATTTAAGTTTTGTAAAAATGTATCTTTACATGTGCAAATTATGAGCAAGGATTGAAGATTTTATCTTAATACTTTATTTTTTATACTAGAAGTGCAAAATAATAAGATATTGATATTTAATACACGATTATTTAAGTTTTGTAAAATTATCTTCACCCGTGCAAATTATGAGCAAGGATTGAAGCATTGCTCTTACTAGCGTATTTTCTATACTAGAAGTGTAAAAATATGAGATATTGATGTTACTAGACGATAATTTAAGTTCTGTAATAATATTTTCACTTGTGCAAATTATGAGCAAATATTAAAGCTTCAATCTTACTAACGTATTTATTATACTAGAAGTGCAAGAATATGAGACATTCATGTTTAATAGATGATTATTTAAGTTTTGTAAAAATATCTTTACGCATGCAAATTATTAGCAATGATAGAAGCTTTGATCTTACTAGTGTATTTTTTATAATAGAAGTGCAAAAATACAAGATATTGATATTTAATAGACGAATATTTAAGTTTCGTAAAATATATTCACGCGTGCAAATTATGAGCAAATATTGAAGCATTGATCTTACTAGCGTATTTTTATACTAGAAGTGCAAAAATATGAGATATTCATGTTTATTATACGATTATTTAAGTTTGTAAGAATATCTTCACTCGTGCAAATTATGAACAAATATTGAAACTTTGATATTACTAGCGTACTTTTTATACTACAAGTGAAAAAATATGAGATATTCATGTTTAATACACGATTATTTAAGTTTTGTAGGAATATCTTCACACGTCTAAATTATGAGCGATGATTGAAGCTTTGATCTTACTAGAGTATTTTTTATACTAGAAGTACAAAAATATGAGATATTGATGTATAATAGACGATTATTTATGTTTTGTAATAAAATCTTTACGCGTGTAAATTATGAGTAAAGACTAAAGTTTTGATCTTACTAGCATATTTATATACTAGAAGTGAAACAATAAGGGATATTGATGTTTAATAGACGATTATTTAAGTTTTATAAAAAATCTTTACCCGTGCAAATTATGATCAAGGACTAAAGCTTTGATCTTACTAGCGGTTTTTTTATACTAGAAGTGCAAAAATATAAGATATTCATGTTTAATAGACTATTATTTATATTTTGTAAGAATATCTTCACATATGAAAATTATGAGCGATGATTGTGCCTTTAATTTACTAGCGTGTTTTTTATATTAGAAGTGCAAAAGTATGATATATTGATATCTAATATATTTAAGTTTTGAAAGAATATCTTCACACGTGCAAATTATAGCTCCACTCCAGTATACAACAACTGCCATCGTAAGAAGTGAAGCTTGCAATATGAGTCCAGCTGAGCCAGCCTTCAAAATTTCAAGTTTCTTGACCATTTGAGTAGACATAATTGTTGCTCCAACACCCATAAAAGCACATAAGCAACTAAAGCCTCCAACAAGATACAGGCTTAAACCTGAAAATTTTGACAAAACATATAAGCAACCTAAAACTGTTATACACCTATGAGCATGAGATATAAGGCTTGTTATGGCTGACGCCATTTAGACCCATTTACTCATGAATGAGTCAATTTGGATTATTTTAGATCTCATATATGTCATATGGTTCAAACAAAAGAATTGATGTAGCTAGAAAGGGAAGGGTCTCAAACAGGCTGAAAGTCGTACAAATGTATATTTTATGCATACAACCTATTAAAATGTTTTATTCAAAGGTATATTACCATAGTGATCCTATTTATTTGTAGTTATAATTAAATGCATAAATTATATCTTGAAGTTTAAAAAATTAACAGAAGTGTTTTTGGTCAATCACACAGCATGCCTGGACCCATACTAAAAGTTGATCTCTTATCAGACCCCCCTCCTATAAAAAAAGTCTTGCCACCTCTCTTAAACTTAAAGAGAAGTTCAATAGTTTTAAAGTCCTAGATGCAAAAAAGTTGCCTTCCTGTCTTGACCTCAATACCAAGTGATAAATTGATGAAACACAAATCCAATTTTAAACAAAAGGAACATTGCTTTCTTTAGCCAAAACTAAAAGGTGATACTAAAAGTACAGTGTGCATTATCTGAAAAAGTGTTGGGCAATGTCAAGTAAAATTCTGGCACTCAATGGCCTAAACATGGATTACGCGGATACAGTTTATTTTAATATTTAAAAGTGTGGTATATAAAATTCAACACTTTGATTCGTCCAATCACAGAATTTAAAGTGAAACAAATACTCAAAAGAGCTGGAAATAAACACCAAACAAGAACCTGATTGATCCTGAGTTCCTGACTATATGTTTTGAAAATAAGTTGGAAAAAGAATGTAAAATAACCATACCATGACCACCTGAGGCCAAAACAAAATTGAAGCAAAGAAGTACATATGTCAGGCTAGCTAGAAGAACAGGCTGCTGCATGTATTCATCCCACCCATGTTTAAATGCAGCCATACTGACATCCACTGATCACAAGAAGAACAAGCTTAGTGAAGAAACACAAACGAAAAATAAAAATAGCTATTAGTTATATATTTACGTAAATTATCAGCATGTGGCAGAGATTCCCTCGAGGAAGTTTTACAGCATGTTTGTGGACATTTAGCACGATCAAGAACACCCGAGGAAAGCTTGTTAGTCAGCCATGTAAGACTAATCTAATATATGATAAAAAGAAATCTCATTATCCTCATAGAAGTTTTTCATATGTAACTATAAACATAAAAAACTACAAATTCATTACCACAACAAGCAATACCTTACATCATCAACGCAGCAGCAAGCTTCAAGCATGTTACCATTTCATACTTGGATAAAAGAATGCCAAACAGTGACGCACCAGCAATCTGCAATATAGATCCATCAGATTTAAATCAAAAACCTTATATCAGAGGTAACAATTAACTAAATTTCTTCAAACATAGATCACTAACTTAATACGATGTTCAAGTCAATTTCTTAACAAAATGTATGTCATTCATGCAAATCTGAAGTACAAAGTTTGAAATAAAAGTTTGACTATATCTTCTTTCTTATACAAGAAGGAAAATAAAGAGACTTCAAAATCACCTCACATAGGAGATCAATACGACTTAGAATAGCATTTGCTTGTGCAAGAGCAATCGGTCGGTTCGTTCCTGCCAACTTAACAAAGAAATACTTACATTAAACAATGGTGTCAAGGCCTGCATTCGCTCTAAAATTTTAATCGCTACAAAAGAGAAGTCCCAAGTTCGAAAGTAGTTGCATTTAACAAGGTGTTTCGATCTGTGTTCTTTTATGATTATCTGATAATCAATTTCTAATTTTGGAAAATAGGGTCTGCTACGAGACGTATATTTTCACATGTGAAGAGGTTTTTCACACATCTTAAAAAGTTACGAGACGTATATTTTCACATGCGACGAAGTTGTTCACACATCTTAAAAAACTACAAGACGTATATTTTCACATGTGAAGATGTTTTTCACACATCTTAAAAGCTACGAGACATATATTTTCACATGTGAAGATGTTTTTCACACATCTTAAAATGCTACGAGACATATATTTTCGCATGTGACGAAGTTGTTCACACATCCTAAAAGCTACAAGACGTATATTTTCACATGTGAAGATGTTTTTCACACATCTTAAAAAGCTACGAGACATATATTTTCACATGTGACAAAGTTGTCCACACATCTTAAAAAGCTAAAAGACGTATATTTTCACATGTGAAGATGTTTTTCACACATCTTAAAATACTTGTAGTTGTAAATGTGCTTATTGAAGTCGTTCACCTATACCTTTGTCGAGTGAAAACAAAATCTATAATTAATAAAGCATAACCGTAAGTACTATCAAGACTACTAAAACAATGAATCAACAAATAAAGTTCACAACTTGAGAAATATTGGTTCAGGCATTTCATCAAACAGTTGATATGCAAAATTACATGAACAAAAATGACCAAAAATTACAAGAAATCGTCAAAATCAACACCATTACAAACATGTGAATAATGAAAGTGCAAGAATTTAACCTTTTGTAGATCCAATTTTAATCTAATAACTTCCAAATTAGTGACAGAAAGGTGCTAGGTGCTGCCATGGCGACGACGATGTAGTGTTGTTTTGAACGGCGGTGGTTTGAATGCTGGTGATCGGGCGGTGTAATGGTGGTTGCACTGGCGGTTTAGTGGTGGTTGTGACATAGTGTAGGATGGTTCTGATCTGAGAGGATCGTAATAGTTTTCACCTCAGGTTTGTGTGAAGTGTGTGTGTTTTTTATATATATATTAGTTTAAATTACAAAAATATCCCTGGTAATATATCTAGTGTAATTGGTGAATTAATCTAAGCCTTTAGATTAAAAAAAATGAGGGGATGGATAAAAGGCTAGGATCTCTTTTTTTTTCTCATAAAAATTAGTCTTCTCACTTGAACGCGCCCTATATATATATATATATATTTAAAAAAAATAAACTTTCAAAACACACCATAAACTACCTAATAACTTTAAAATAAACGACATAGGTCAAAAACACATAATTCTATGAAAGTTTACGTTATATAAATAACATACACTTTTTTTCCATATACAACCGGCTAAAATAGAAAAAAAATATGTCCTACTATATAAATATACACAATGACAAACAAAAACGAAGTCGTTTCGACTTCGAGCCGATTCGCAGCCCAATATTGCGGCCGTGTATAAGGTTTTTGTTTGAAGGTGTGCATGTATGTTCTTATAAAGAATTTGATAAGAAATTGGAAATACAAAATTTTTGTTTGAAGGTGTGCATGTATGTTCTTATAAGGCGTGCAACAACAATATTGCGGCCGTGTGTAAGGTTTTTGTGAAAGAAGAGGACCAGTTCATGATGATATTGAAGAACATAGGCGGATTCTTACGATTATTGATGATTTTCATGTATTTTTTTTTATTTTTAAAATGCGTGCATGTATGTTTTTGGTGGTTCTGTGAGTTCTCGCACTAAGAATGGTTCTGAAAAGAAAATTCATATATATATATATAGGGATGAGTTCTAGAGAAAACCTCATCTTAGTAGAAAACCTAGAAAACAAAACTACAGGGTAGATCTTGTAAACATTCAAACCTTAAGGTAAATTTAAAAAAACTAACTTTATTTAATTATATGTAATTATATAAATTAATACATATTTTTTAAATATTAAAAAAAATTCGAATTTTTTTTTTCAAAAAATATTTTCTTCGAAAAAAAATTAGAAAAATTTTCTTTTTTTGAAATTTTTTTTTCAAAAAAAATCGATATTTTTGAAAGTTCGAAAAAAGGTTCGAAATTTTGAAAAAAATAATCGAAAATTTGAAAAAAAAAGTTCGAAAAATGGAAAACAAGTTCGAAAATATGAAAAAAAGTTTGAAAATTTAAAAAAAAGTTCGAAACTTTTTAAAAAAATCGATATTTTGAAAAAAAGTTCGAAATTTGGAAAACAAGTTCGAAAATATGAAAAAAAAATTGAAAATTTGAAAAACAAGTTCAAAAATATGAAAAAAATTTCGAAACTTATAAAAAATCGATATTTTTCAAATTGAAATTTAAAAAAAATACGAAAATTCTTTTTTTCAGAAAAAAAATCGATCATTTTAAAATTTTGAAAAAAGATCAAAAATTTGAAAAAAGGTTCAAAAATTTGACAAAAAATCGATATTTTTTTTGAAAATTTGAAAAAAAGTTCGATAATTTGAAAAAAAAGTTGGAAAATTTGAAAAATAGTTCGAAAATTTGAAAAAAGTTCGAAAATTTAAAAATAAAAGTTCGAAAATTTGAAAAAAATTAGAAAATTTGAAAAAAAGTTAGAAAATTTGAAAAAAAAGTTTGAAAATTTGAAAAAAAGTTCGGAAATGTGAAAAAGTTTTAAAATTGGAAAAAAAGTTCGAAAATTTGAAAAAAAAAGTTCGAGTATTTGAAAAAAAGTTCGGAAATTTGAAAAAAGGTTTGAAAATTTGAAAACAAAGTTCGAAAATTTGAAAAATAGTTCGAAAATTTGAAAAAAAAGTTCGAAATTTTGAAAAAAAAAGTTCGAAAATTTTCTAATTTTTTTTCCAATTTTTGAATATTTTTTCAAATTTTCAAAATTTCTTTTCAAATTTTCCAACTTTTTTTCAAATTTTCGAAATTATTTTTTTCCTAATTTTCAAAAAAAAATTAATTTTAATAAAATTATATATTTATGTAAATATCTAAAATTAAATGAAATACAATCTTACCCTTAAAGAATAAAGAAAGTTACAAACAACACCCTGTAGTTTAGTGTTAAAGAAAGGAAGGGGAGGAGACTTGATCCAAAGGTAATGGATGAATTTTCTAGGGGGGTTTTTCACCAGATGAAGCCGCTCGCAACGCTCTCTGCATCTCTTCCTCTCTCTCTCTCTCTCTCTCTCTCTCTCTCTCTCTCTCTCTCTCTCTCTCTCTCTCTATATATATATATATATATATATATATATATATATATATATATATATACACACACACACACATATACATTTATACATGTGATGAGAAATCCATGTGCCTTAGATCCCAAACCCACAACAGAGAGTTATAATTATCCCTCACGTTTTATCTTACGTGAATTTAATTGAAAACGTTATATTTTCGATAACTTTCTATTTTTAGAAATTTACAATTTTCAGAAAATTACCATCTTTGGTAAGTTTAAATATCTCGTTGACTTTCGAAAGTCAACGCTAGACTTTGTTTGATTTTTATACTTATATTTATTTTTACCCAAATCTGACCCGCACTAAACGACCCTCTAAATCACATTTTCACGATTCGGACAAAGAAGAAATTTTATGCGAAATGATATTCCGGACAACGTTTTAGTTTTGGCCGAGACCTGAATCTCGACAGAAAATGACCAAAACGCCCTTTTCACGTTTTGACCCGCTATATCACGTTTTCGTGACTTTGACCAAAAAGAGATTTTATAGAAAACGTCATTCCGGACAACTTTCGTGTTTCGCCGGAAGGCCGAAACGGACTCGAAAGTGCTCAAAACGCTCGTTAAAATTTCTGGACAGAATGTATGCTTTTAAAATAGCTGATTGTTAACTTATAATATTTCCAAACTTCGATCGGCCATAACTTCTTCGTTATTAGGAGTTACGGGACGTTCGAATTACCGAAACGTACATTAGGACGAACTCTATCATATTTCAACATCAAAAATCAGTTTTTATAAATTTTCGAACCTCGTTTTGCGTGCCACAGATTCTGCACGAATTTGCACTTTTTAAAACCCATCAAAATCATTTTTCAATCCAAAAACTCATTCACAATATATCCAAAATGGTCTATAAACTATACCCAACTCGCTCAATCATCCAATAACCAAATCTAACTAGTTGGCGCAAGGTCATAACGATTCCATCACATGTAATTATTCAAAATCAATTCAAATGAACGAAACAACGAAACAAAATATAAAAGTATGCTCACAACGCTATTTGAGCTATGTCGGACTCGATCCAAGATTCGTCTTGTCCCCTTTTTGCTCTTATCCGTGGTTCGAAACACCCTCAAAACACAAAACCACAACCTTTTATTTGAAACCCACTTGCTAGACTACTAAATCTATCACCAATAAACACCATCTTTAACCCGTTTTGACATGAACTCGAACCAAACTAAAACTAGAAAAATACTTGTTGCGTGTGTTATTTTCTTAGTGGAATAGGTAGGTATCGATGTGGGGATTAATATTTTTAAGTCGGATCGGAATGCATGTTGAAAAATCTAAGGTTTCGGGTGGTGTTTAGGTGGTGCCAGTTGAAGATGGTAAAGGGAGGAGGAAGACACACAATTTTTTTTGTAAAAGGAGAAATATGTGTGTATAAGGTTGGTATTTATAGAAAAATAGTTTGGTCATTTGCCACATTTAGTCCCTCCATCCTTAAAGCCCTTTTATTTTTAGTACGAAGGTTATTTATTTCGTTAAGTAACCGACCAAAGGCTCGGGATTATACTTTCGTGACTTAATTTGTTTCTGTCACATTAATTTAATTTAAAACATTTAATAAAATGTATACACCTTAAAACATGAGTTTGGCTCGAACAAGGAACAAAAGACAACATTCGTAAAAATAATAAATTTACGGCCTCAAAGATAATAACGGTTAACGAACACGCGATCAAGCGATGACTCGCGAAACGTCAAAAATAAATATTTTAAATTTCCGTTCGTAATAAAATACGGAAATAATTATTTACGACGAATAAAATTTTAAATGTCGACGTTCGCTCACATGATTTTATAAAATAAATATTATGACGTCAAATTCGCGATCGTCATACGCGTCGTGAAACTCGGGTTGTTACATAGGCTGAGGTACCTGAGTGTCCTTTCTCTTAGGCTTCCTAGGTTTTTAAGTCTTTTGAGGTTGAGATGCTGATGGTTGAGTAATGGTGGGTGTGTGATGGGGATCAGTTGGAATTGCTAAACCTTCACCCAATTCTTGTTGGTTTTGTACCACCATTGTTGGAAATAAAGGTGTCACTCTATCAGAAAAACTTTTTCCTACCCTTCTCATATTTCCAAAAATATTCTTAGTGTGAGAGGGTGCATTATAAATTCTCTTGTGAGTTGGCCTTCCTTCAAGTTGTTGATCCAAAAACACTTGTACAAACCTTGGATACATCAAAAACTTCGGAGATAAATTATCCAAGTTTCTAACCATACTTTCAAAAATGTACTTTGAAAAGTTGAATTTCTGATTTGGTGCTAAGCAAATAATTATAGATGCCATAGTGCTACTAAACTCATTCCATGCAGTAGTCTTTGAACTTAGACATTGTAAAATAATATGAATTAGAAATTTCTATTGTGGTGAAAAGAATGCCTTATAGAAAGTAAGCTTTTGTGAAATCTTCTCATACCCCATTCTTGTAAGTTCTTTAAAAATGGTAAGGTTTGATAAACAATCAATACCTTCAACATCTTCTAGTTGAAGATCTCTTCTAACAGTTGATTATGTGATGATTATCTTCTTACCATCAACTAGGGCATGTAACTGAACTTTCCCATTAATAGTTTTGGCCTTGACAATAGACCAGAACTGTTCGATACATGAAGTATATATAGTGGGATTAACGGTTAAAGCATACTTTATGGGTTGTGCATTCAGAAAATCCACAATTTGGTCAAACCCATCACTTTCTTTGGGTTTAGACAAAAATGCGACCATATTGTGAGTAGCCATTTGTGTTGGGTATTGATAATGGATGATAAAATTGAGTTAGGGTTTGTAGTTAGAGAGTATTTGAAAGATTGAAATCGATTAAATGATTGATTGAAACCCTTAATCAAAGTTTTTATGAAAATACCCTCAACAACATTAACTTAGAACCAGCAGTAGTAACCCAGTAGTAGTAAGTTTTATGCCTAGCAGCATTAACTTAGAACCAGCAGTAGTAAGTTATGCCTAGCAGCATTAACTTTGAGTCACCAGCATTAACTCTAATTCCATTCTAAACAGCTTTTCCATCATCAATTTAACACTTTTCTTTGCTTTTCCTGCAAAATGTTAGTCCAAAAACTAAGAAAACACAAGCCTTAACAATTTTCACAATTATCACGGTATTAATTATACCTAAAGAAAAACATGCTTTAAAACGTCAACATAAAGTTGGTGAATTCACAGGTTTAGTAAATGTATAAAGTAGGACCACAAGATTTCCGATGTAAGACATGTAACACATACAATATCTTAAAAGTAATTACGAGTAGTAAGAAAACACTAAGTTCATGACACCGCAGTCTCGACATATAAGTATGCAATTTAAAGCACAAGATTGTTGCCCATAATAGATGTCTTAGCCCGCAACACCAAATGTTCGACATGTAATCACTTCGTTGTTTCGGTACCTCCGAAACTGATGAGCGCTACTCACCCGAACGGGGATGTCAATCCCAAATAGATCTATTCATAACATTCGCGCTCGCTAACTAGCAATTGACAGTTCATGAAAAGTGTGACAATAGTGGGTTTAGCGACTATGCCAACTCGTAATATGTTAAAAGAGGTACTTGCTTCCAAATGTAAAAAAATGCATGATTTCTCTACCCCAAAGTTGTAAAACAATAATAATTGTGTAAAAGCGGCTATGGAACCACCGAAAGTGAAAAGCTTGATTATCTAAATCAAGTAAGTGAATCGCCTCGGCAATTTGAATGCAACCTAATTAATTATAGGCCGTATGAGTATAATGTATTTCATATAAATAAAACATCACATGTTGTATAGCTACACCACCACCTAATAGTTTTTATTAATTATTTAAAAGTTAAAACAATAATTAACTCGTACTTTGTTAAATTAAAGTATATATACTTGTACTCGTAAAGAAAAATATTATTTTTATTTATTAACACATCGTTTGTAAAAATGTATGATTTAATAATGATATTTTATTATTAAATTAATTGTTTTATAAAAGATTGTACAAAAATAAAAGTAATGCGCCGCAGAGTTATTAAACTTCATATCTTTATCGTTTCGACTCCGTTTTATACGTTTCTTATGTCCACGTCTCCGTATTAAAATGATTTATCAAAATATCATATTTATAAAGTTTAACCCACTGATGAACAGTAACTTTTACTGTTCATCACAGTTTATATAACTATTTTTATAAAACTAATTATATATAACTTGTTTAAATCATAATTCGTTCGTTATAGTTCCGTTTCTCGAGATCCTTATGTCCTTGGATTAGTATTAAGAAAATTTATCAAAATATTAAATTTATAAAATTTAAATCCCTGATGAACAGTAGCATTTACTATTCACAGCAGTAATAAAAATTGTTTTTATACAATTAATTATATATAACTTGTAAATTGCGTAACTTGCTCGTTATAATTCCGTTTTTCGAGTTCTTTATGTCCGTGAGTTTGTATTAAGGAAATTTATCAAAATATTAGATTTATGGGATTTTTACCTCTGATGAACAGTAACTTTTACTGTTCATCACAGTTTATAAAATTATTTTTATAAAGTTAAATATATATAACTCGTAAAATCCATAACTTGTTCGTTATAATCCCGTTTTTCGAGTTCCTTACATGCCTACGATCCTTGTAAAGAGCACTATTTTTATAAAATATAAAACATAGGGTATTTAGTTCGAATTCCAATAGTGTGTATAAATATATAATTAGGGTTTTTAATTTATAAGTTAGTTTACAAGCATTTTATTTAAGAACCTTGCACCATTATTTTACCAGTGTTGACCGATAATTCACAGAGTATTTAGTCCTCTAAATGTACATGTCCTTTGTCCATATGAAAATCATCAACTACCTTTATAAGTCATAAAAATGAAACTAGGTGGTGATTAACTAATGCAACAAGTATGTATACAATAGAAAATAAATAAATGAACATTGAATACTTTAAATAGACCTTATAGAAGTCAAGTAGGATGATGAACACAAGATGTAAACCCCAATCAAGCCTTCAAAATCAAAACCCTAATCAAGAAAACCCTAAATATGTTTTCTTGATAATTACATTGTTAAACCGAATCCAAGCTTTCCCAACACCTTGAGTAGTCTATGTAGTCTTAGAATGCAACACTTGAATGCGTGGAATACTTGGTTGAAAATTAAAATGAAACGCCTAATAATTATATTTTAGTGCCGTGGTTTGAGCTCAAAAAGAGAGTGTTCTTGCTTTGATTTTTCTTGAATGATAGTGGTACTGCAGTATTATGGAAAATATGGCCTTGGCTTATATAGTACTTAGGAAACCATGAAACTACTTAAGTGAAACCATGGAAGCAAATGGTTTAGAGGACAAGAGTGTAAGAGCTCAAGGACACCAGGACAAGGTGATTCGACAAGTTATCTAGCAACTTGGGTCCAAGTACAACTTGTGTAAGAAATCAACATTATAGGAAATGAATAAAATGAAAGTGCTGAGTATTTAATCTTGGGTAATTGTCTCATATCCGGTTATGAAGTTTATAAGTGATGCAAAATAATAAATTTTGAAATTGGGTAAAAACTAGGTATTTGATTTAAGTATAGAAAGGATATTTAAAAAAAAAAAAAAAAAAAAAACAAAAAAAAAAAAAAAAAAAAAAAAAAATTTTAAGGTGCTTCCGGGTACACCGAAATGTAATTTATTGTCGAAACGTAAGCGTTTTACGTAACCAACCAAAATCAAATAAAAATTTATAGAATTATACTCCTAATAATCATATAACACTTGCTTGATGTCAACTTTAATTTGTTTGATGTCCGTTTACATTGATCATTGATTTTTAGTTTACGCGATTTAACTATAAGATAATAATTAAAAGCGAACGCGTAAAACTCTAAAAATAAATAATGGAATTTATTAAAGTTGAAAATAACCTAAAAATGAGAAATGTTACAGTCTCCACCCGTTAGGAGAGCCTTGTCCCAAGGCTCAAGATGCAACATTCTTCGAGGGTGCGGTTTTTGTGAAGAGGTGCAGATACTTTTCTCGGAACTGATCTTCGCGTTCCCACGTGAACTCAGGACCTCTCTTGGAGTTCCATCGAACTTTGATGATGGGAATACGACTTCGCCTTAGCTTCTTGATCTCACGCTCCAAGATTTCCACTGGTTCTTCAACAAAGTGGAGTTTATCATCAATGTGTATTTCATCTAACGGAACTGCCAATGGCTCGTCAGATAAACACTTCTTTAGATTGGATACATGAAATGTGCTATGAACCCTGCTTAACTGTTGAGGTAATTCGAGTCTATAAGCAACGGTTCCCACTTTGGCTAACACCTTGAAAGGTCCAATATACCTCGGGTTCAACTTTCCCCGTTTTCCAAAACGTACGACCCCTTTCCAAGGTGATACCTTTAACATAACTCGATCACCAACTTGAAACTCTAGAGGCTTACGCCTCACATCGGCGTAGCTCTTTTGGCGATCACGAGCAGCTTGCATTCTCTGCTTAATCTGAACAATCTTCTCGGTTGTTTCATGAACAAGTTCTGGACCGGTGAGCCGAGCATCTCCGACCTCAGCCCAACACACAGGCGACCGACACTTTCGGCCGTAAAGTGCCTCGAATGGGGCAGCCTTAATACTAGCATGATAGCTGTTGTTGTACGAGAATTCAATCAGCGGTAAGTGTCCTTGGCAACAATCTTAATTCTAATAAATCGATCTTCGCATATTTAAAATCAATTATGGGAACTTGCAAAGTCTTGACTTTTTCAAGCTAGACTTGCGTTTTATAGCTCCTTGTATAAAAGATTAGCAAAATCAATCTATTTATAGTTAAGGAGAAAGCTAAGATATAAAACCGGTCGGGTCAAAATTTACTTTTCGTTCTCACCAACGGAAAGCCTACATTCGTGTCAACTATTTTCTATTTTTTCATCATTTTTTATAAACAATAAACTAGATATTAAGGCTTAAAAATTTAAAATTTTTGTGGGAAAACGGGGTACGTGAGAACAACGGGCAAAGGTAGGTAAGATCATATCGAAGATATACTACCCCATACTAAAATTAAACATTGTCCTCAATGTTTCCTAGCCTAAGACTTAAAAACCCCATACTAGAACTCAAAAAGTCGAATGCATAATCCAAGCATGGAGAAAGTATCACAAAAATCTCAAGCCGTTTATCAAGTATGCTAAAAGATAAATGTTAGTCGATAATAATCTAGGATATCGGATTTCCCCAAACTAATGGCAAGCAAAGGCTAGGAAGCTCGAGTGGACCAGGACAAAACACCGAACACGAGAGTCTTCAAAAATTTTGGGTCAATCCTACAAAAAATCACAAGTACAAACAACAAGAATCAGAAGAGTACAAGCCTCCTCACATCACATTAGAAATAAGAAAGAATAAAAATTGATAAGCATGGGGTGCCTCCCACGAAGCGCTTTGTTTTTTGGTAACCGAGTCACATAGCTTGACTCGATCCCCGAATTCATTCGTCCATGGGGATGAAACAAGTGGAAAAACAAAATTCCATTAAACATTTAATTGCCACCGACTCTTAAGAAGAAAAATTAAAAGCGAAGATGCCGGGGTCAAAAATGGTGTCTTTACTCCCGAAGGAGAAAAGAAAGTTCACATGATGAGTAAAAAGGATTTGGACAACAATTGTGAAGAAAAGATAATGGTGGTCCTTAGATGATAATCTCACACATGATGGAGAAAAAGTTTTCTCCCATATCCCGGGATCAAAAACTTTAACCATATTTTTCAAACTATAAAATTCGGATTCATCCTTGAAGCATTGTGGTTCATGATCAAATAACACCTCGAGAAAGAGATTATGGGTGGTGTCATCAATAAGCAATTTCTCAAGATAGAATACGTCTCCCTCTGAGTCATAATATCCTTCCTCAATATACGTAGAAATTTCGATAGCTAGAAAAGCATCGATTTCATCATTATCGCCTCCTGGGTCGAAACGCTCATCCTCATCGAAAAGAGGTGTGTTAAGTAAAACTGGCTCATCAAAATTAGAAACATTGGAGTCCTTGCTCTTGACATCCTCTAACATCTCTTTAAAAAAAGGATTAATGTTACTGGAGTTGTAATTGTCATTGAATTCAAAAAGAGGGTTTGAATAAACTTGAATATTTTCTTCTTAAACACCCTCCTTAAGAAATGATTCGTCATCATCGTCATCTCCCGGTGGAGGTAAGCAAGCTGGAGCAGGTTCGTCGGTAAACCTCTCGGAATTAGGATCAATCGTAATCGTAGGTGAAAAATTGGTTGACGGATCACGGTTAAGCAACAATTCAATATCTCTAAGTTCGGCTTCAACATCAACAACCTCATTTCCTGGTGGAAATGGGTCAAGAAGAGCGAGTTCATCGGCGAACTCCTCAAGAAGAGAATCACTAGTCTCAAAAGATGTGAGACTAGGACAAGAATTAGAAAGCGAAATGGTACTGCCACTCAAGAAATGATTTGATTTTTTCAATCTTAAAACTTCTCCAACACTATCCTCGCATGAAACATCAATGAAATTAATCATTTTAATTGACTCGTTTGTATGTTTTTGAGGATGCTTATTAACATGAAAAATTAATCGTTCATCCCCGTCCCTTAAAATAAGCTCTCCTTCGTACACATCAATTAAGGCACGACTGGTCCTCGAAAAGGATCTCCCAAGTATGAGAGGAACTCGAGGATCGGCTTCGAAATCAACAACAACAAAGTCGGTAGGAAAGTGAAAACTCCCAACTTTGACAAAAACATCTTCGGCGAGTCCTTTAGGACGAGTAATGGATCGATCCGCTAATTCTAAAGTCATCCGAGTTGGTGTAAGTTCAGGTAAGGATAAATTTTTCCAAATGGAAAGGGGCATAAGATTTATGCTTGCGCCAAGATCGGCCAAGGCGTGACATACATCCATTCCCGGGAAATAACATAGAATAAGAAACTTGTCGGGATCTCCAAGCTTTTCGGGAAGCTTTTTGAGTGAGCAGTCATTGGATTCTCGGTTCAACGTATCGTTAGCTAATTCAAGCAATTTCTATTTATTCATGAGCAAATTCCTAATCGTAGGAGCAAATCTTTGCATCAAAAGTAAAGCATCCACGAAGCTAATATCGAAACGCAAATCTTGAAAGATTTGAAGGATCTTCTCCATTTTGATCGAAGCTTTGTCGACGGATTTTTGATCTTACGTCCGTGAAGGATATGGAATAAGGTCGGCTTAGGTAAAGTCTTTCGACTTCGGTTTCGAATCAGATGGGGTCTAACCGGAGTGGGATGTGAGAGGTACTTCCTTGGAAATTATTTTGATCCTTATCCGTTGTCTCCTCGGTTTCTCGTTCTACTACCTTTTTAGGAGAAGGATTAGTAGGAATCAAGGGTCCCTCGTAAGCAACACCACTTCGATTAGTGATCGCTTTCATCTCACCCTTCGGGTTTGGAATGGTATTACTCGAAAGAGTACCTGAAGTTGAGGCTTGGTTTTGAAAGAACATTTTGTTGATTCATCAAAACGGCTTGTTGAGTCTTCATCGTGTTTTGAATTTCATTCTTAAATTCTCCTTTCAACGAATTGATTTGATTTTGCATGCTTCTCATCATTTGATCATTAGACCTCTTGTAACTTGAAAACTCATTTGAAAACTCTTGTTGAACTTGATTATTAGGAACTTGATAAGGTTGGTTTTGAAATCCTTGATTTTGAAATTTAGAGCATGATTATTTTGAACTTGAAAACCTTGATTTCCATGAAAATTGTTTCCCCGATTAAAATTATTCCCTTGACCTTGATTTTGATTATACCTATTAGGACCATTGTTTTACACCAGAACAAAACCGGGTGGTGCCATTTGGTTACTAACACGATTTGGAGGGTTAACTTGATTGTAACTACCCGTTGCCGCACAAACACTAGATTGATTATTATCGGTATTAGGACAATTGTACCAAGCATGAGGCCCACTACAAGTAACACAAATATCCTCAACGGCTTTAACCGGAGCGGGAGTGACAACTTTTTTAGAAACAATTTCATCTAAGGTCGAAAGTTGGTCCACAAGCTTATCAATTCTTTCATCCGTTTTACTAACACTTTCCCTAGAAGTCATATTCATCCTAGAAACATTCGATTTATTACTTGAATAGCGAACTTTTGATTTGTTTTCAATTATATTCAAAGCCTCTCTAGTCGTTTTACTTAAAAGATTTCCACCCGCTGCGGCATTTAAGGAGTCTTGCTCATTCTCGTTTAAACCGTTATGGAAGGTATCAACTTGAGTTAACTCCGTAAATCCGTGATGAGGACAAGCTCTAAGCATTTCGTTAAATCGTTCCCATGCTTCACTAAAAGTCTCCTTGATTTTTTGTGTAAAACGAGAAATTTCATTCTTTAAGTGAGTGGTTTTCGAGGGAGGAAATAATTGATTCACGAATTTGGTTACGAGATCCTCCTAAGTCAAGATAGAATTAGGTGGTTCTTTCTCGTACCAAACTTTAGCGGCTCCTTCGAGTGAATATGAAAACATCATTAGCTTAATAACATCGTTCGGCACATCTCTAAATCGTAAAGTCGAGGTAATCCTTTTGAAACTATTAATATGAGCGTGGGGATTTTCCCTCTCAAAACCGTGAAACGGGCTAGCTTGAACTAGTTGTAACAAATTCGTTTTAATCTCAAAATGATCCACATTAATTTCCAGTAAAATGATAGCTTCTACATACCCTTCCGTGGGTGCACGGAGTAGCTCTTCCATTGTTCGTTCCGCCATTGGTGCAACTTCAACGATAGTACGAAGCTTGGGTTCGACTATGTTTGGAGCACGTCCTCTATTTCGACGTCTCGGAATGGTTACGTTCGAATTATTTGGAAAATTAGAATTTCTAGTGCGCATGCACTAAATAAACAAATGAAGAGAGAAAAATATATATACAAAAATATTTTTGTTTTACCGAATAATCCAACACACTAGGTAACTCCCTTAAGTAAAATTGCCACGGTAGGACGAAATGGAGCGAATCGCCTAAAAACGTTTGTCCCTCGGTCGTAGTTCCGTGGAACAACCCTCCTAAAAGCTTATTTCACAAAAGAGGTGCGCCTTTTTCATAAGTGACACAAGACGGCAAATTTTTAAATCTTAAGTTCGGAAACTTATAATGAATATACTCAAATTCCCTCTACAAATAATCTAAATCTGATGTGTATTTGAGTAATTAAGAGAATAAAGAATCGAAAATCCGGAAGGCAAATATTTTTGTATTATTCTTTTGTTTATATTTAAACTTCTTTACTTATAGTAAAAAGGAAAAAAAAATTTTTATTTACTTTAATAGATTTCTTTTTTTTTGATTTTTTTTAAAAGACGTAACTTTCGAAGACGAAAGGTTCTCCAAATCACGATCGACAAATTCAAACGAAGGAATCTTAATCACAAATCCCCGGCAGCGACGCCAAAAACTTAGTGTTGGTTCAAGTATATATACGTAATAATATCAAAGTACAAAGAAATTTACTAAAAATCCTTGAGGACAAAGATTTAATGTAAAATCTACACAAAAATATCTCACGTTTTACCGGTAAGTATTCACCGGGTCGTTTTATCCCAAGAACTGTGAAATTGAGACCTTGCATTAATTTGGACAATGATTTGAATTGGTTTCAAACTTTTTGGATTAATTTTCTATATCTACAATTAAAGCAAGCAAGTAAAATTAACGACTAAGCAATTAAAGGCAAAAACGAATAACGGGGATTAACGAAAACGTGACAATTAAGCAAGAATTAATCCTAAAATAATTTTTAAACTTTTCCTAATCCTAATTATAAGAAAAAAACTAAGGGAATCCTAAACTGAAAGTGATTAAAGCTAAAAACGAAGAAAACGAGAACGGGAACGAAATCTCGTTCTTTAAAAAGTGAAATTACAAAATATTAACCTTACGAAAGTAAATTTCAAACCTAAGCCTAAAATATAATAAAAGAAAATTTTATAAAAAATAATTTTTTTTTGATTATTTTTCTATTTTTTAAAGTTTTTAATAAAAATAAATGATTAAAAATACTAAACGTTGAATTAAAAATCTAAGAAAATTACTAAAAGTGTAAAAATATAAGACTGATTTTCTAAAAATAAGAACTAAGAATAAGCTGGAAAATTAAGCCCTAAAAAGCTGAGAATAAGCTACGGCTTATTAATATAAAAAGGAAAACAAAAGGTGTATAAGAAATAAATATAGGAAAGAGTGTTTCAAAAAGACCCAAGGGCGCGATGGACAGTGTGTGTGTTTGTGGTACTTGTGTGTGTAAAGCAAGAGGACACAGGTTCGAATCCTGCCTCTTGCTTTTTGCTATTTTTTTTATTTTCAAAACTTTCAAAAACAAAGTTGCAAATCAGCTAAAAACTAATAACTTTTATGAAAACAACTTTTTTTAAAACTAGAAAATAAGCTGGAAAAGAGCTTAATAGCTAACAGACAACACTTAGAAGGAAATTTTGCTTTTAACTATACTTATGCTAGCAAAAAACTAAAATAAGCTAAAACCTTATAACTAAATAAGCTATCACTACCCTAAGTCTAACCTAATAAGATAATCTGAGCTAAAAACAAGCAAAATGGATAAGCCATAAGCTGTAAAATCAAATAAGCACTTATCACTACTTAGGAACCAAACAGACAGATAGCAGACTTTTGAGCTTATTTTTAGATAAGCTAAAGGAACCTGGTGAAAATCTAGCTTGTACCACTTTGTAGTTTGACCAATAAGCTACACAAATCCACTTTTGAAAAGTAATTTGAACTTCAAATGCTTAATGAAAAAGTAACTTGAAAAATGCTTTTATACTCAGCATGTGCTGAGTTAACTTTTAATTTTGAAAAGACAAAAGGCAGAATTTGAGCTTAAAAACAGATAACTAGACAAGCTTATTTTTAAAGAGCAAATTCAAACAAATGTACACTACCCTATAATCTACTTGTATGCTAAAAAATGAGACCTAATAACTAATTCTACCCTTTGATATTTAAGATTGAAAAGCGGTGTTTGTCCTTTTATGCTGCTGATGCTGTTTGCAAGCAAAGTGGACAAAACTTGAGTCCAATAGAGGCAGACTAAAAACTTGTTTTCTACACATTTAAGACAACAAACTAAGTATGAAATGAGAAACTAACTCAGCTAAATCCTATTTGAGCTTAAAATGAACTAGGATTTGAACTTATGCTGACAGATTTATATAAACAACTAGCAATCTTATGAAAACTTGTTTTGAACCTTTAAAATAATAAAATCTTAATCTTATAAACTTGCATATGAGATGTGAAGTGAATCCAAAAGACCAAAAGGACTCAAGCAGTACTAACTTGAGTTAGTACTGCTTGACCCAAACACTCCCTTAAAATTTTCAAATCCATATTCTAGCTTATAAAACTGAGAATCAATGAACAAAATTCAAATACCAGATATCAGAAAGCTTTAACCAACCTAATGAACAAATTTAAGCAATCAAATAAGCCAGAATTATAAGCTACTATACTATGCTAATATTTTTAGATTTTATGACAGATTTATATAAAAATGATAAGCAGCTATGAATTATTCTAACTACTGAATACTAATAACATTTAACAACTAAAATAGCAAGATTAAGCAGATAACAACTATAATAAGCAGACAATAAGCTAATAAGCAGAATTAAGCTAGAATATTAAACACAGAAAAGTAAATAGAGAAAAATAAAAAAGAGAATACCTACATCTCAGCTAAACAGAGGTGGAATGCTCTTAATAGAGCTTATTTAAGCAGCTTAAGCTTAATTCCAATACCTAGTCTAATCCTAAAGCTTAACCCTCAAGCACGAATACCTACTTGAAAACTCAAAGCAGCCATCCAATTCCATAGAGTTTTCAAGTATTTTGAGAGCTTTTAAGTAGCTTATGAATAGCTTTGAGAGCTTATGAAACAGTAAACCAGCTTATTCAACCATAATTTTGCATCAAAGTGAACATTTGAAAAATCAATTGATTAATAAGTAAACTCAAACTTTTATTAATAGTAAAAACTGATTACAAGATGGAAATGAAAAGTTACATGTTACTGAAAACAATAAGCTAAGAAAATTACATAAGCTGAAATTTAAAAGCTACACTAAAGCTACTAAAAACTAGAGAAAAGGAAGATGTGAGTGAGAGAGGAGAGCCCTCTATTTATAGGCAGAGATGGATGCTTCTTGGTCTGTTACACGCTCCTCTTAGCTTTTGATCTTGGCCTTTGATTCCTTCTAATGATTAGATCCTCAATTGTGATCGTTGGATTAGAATGTGAGCACACGGATTGCCAAGTTGGCAATCCCACTTCTTTGGAGTGGTGTGCTTCTTCTGCATTGATTTCAGTGTAATTTTTCCATCTTTGTGTGTTTCTTTTGAGCCCTGCGTGTCACTCTTATGTAAGTTGTAGCCAATGAGGACCCTTAATGACGTTTTTGATGCTGAGTTGGCACTTAGTACTTGGAATCTTCAAGGAATTTGTGGGTTGAGGGGTAGAAGGGATTTACCTCTTTGATTTATGCAGGGTAAAACTCGGGTACGATGATGAACAGTAGAAAACCTAATTTTTACGCCCTTTTCCTTTTATAGAATTGTGTTTGACCCGGAGTAAAAAGGGAGGTTGACTTTGGGCTCTGGATTTATAAAAAGGAAATTAGGCTTGGGTTTGTTTTGGGCTCGGGAAAATGAGATTGGGTAAAAAGGTTTATAGTAAGAAACATAACGACTGTTAGTCCTTAAGTGATAAAGGACTAACGGTGTTACTGTTTTTGGACTTTTTGTGCAAATGGATTTAACAATAAGGGCTCATTTGGGATTTTGAGGGTTTTGTTGTTTTATGGGTTGACCAAGGTTGACTTTGCTGACTTTGATGACCTTTTGATAGAAAACTTCTGGCTCTTGTACATTCTATCCGTTCCCGTGTTTGTGTTTGCCCGGTTTTAGCTGTTTTCTTATGATTTTTGCAATATCCGTACCTATACATCACAAATGACAAAACAAGCAATATACAAGCATAATTTGCACAATTTGATCATTTTAGGGCCATTTTTGGTATAAAAAAGATATGTGATTTCTCACATACCAATTGTTAACTGTGGAAAACTAGAAGGGGGGTTGAATAGTTTACCGCTTTTTAATTTATTATTTAAATTTTGTTTATAAAAACTTAGATTCGACTTTTTGTGAATTCAATACTTGCACAATATGAACAATGTAAATATGTAGAAGTAAATAAAAGATAAGAGTTGGAAAGATCAAACCGCAACACAAGGATTTATAGTGGTTCGGTTATGAAGCACTTCTTCGGCCTACTCCACTCCCCGAGCACCGATATACTTGGCAGTCGGACCACAGTGAGACAGGCACAGTTCATGATGGGCATCAAAACTTTTGAAGAGGCTTGGTATTGTTTTTAATTACACATACCTTTTACCTTTAAAAACAAGTTAAAATAACCAAAAACGGACTTAAAATGCCAAATATATGCTTGTTTTGCTAATTGTGTTGTGCAGGAACGGATATCTAAGAAAAGGACGAAAAACGAAGCCAAATCGAAGCCAAAAAGTCAACCAAGTCAAAAAGTCAACAGGAAAGTCAAACAGTCAAAGTCAACCCCGACAAAGTCAAAGTCAAGAGGAAGTCAAAATCAGAAGAAATATAACTTAAGGGACCAAAAATGTCAAATCCCTAAGTGATTTACAAAAAGAAAAAGACTACACAGCGGCGTTCGATTTCTGCATTTACTTGAAGAACAAGTGGGGGGGCAAAACTGCCAAGTCCCCATACTTGTATTACCAAAGGGACTATGTTTGCAATAAGAGTTATAAGGTTGAGGGGGCATTCCTGCCAAACCCTCAACCTTATATCGCCACAAGGACCAACATTGCAAAACTCCATATAACAATGAGGGGCCAATTTTGCCATCACCCCAAACCCCTTCCTGTTAAACTCAAAACAGTTTTTCCCGCCCATTTTCCCCCCCAAACAAGTCACGGGTTAACCACCCCGTTTTTATCCCATAACCCTTTCAACACCATGGGTAAACATCACCCCCCTCCTCCACTATAATTCCCACCAGCCCTAAAGCATTGCCATGTTGGCAATCTCACCATTCTCAATGATCATTAGCCGAATCAATGGCTAGGATGGAATTAAAGAAGCACAATTGCTATCAATGGCTGGGATTAGGGTTTTGAAGTCTCTCACAGAAGAAACACAAGAAAGAAGGGCTGAAGACTTAGCTCTTAGTATAAATAGGAGGCTATGTGAGCCGAATTTATAGGGAGAGTAGAGTAGAAGTCTTTATCTTTCTTTAAATTAAGTCATTTTTATGTTTTTTTTAGCTTATTTACAGCTTATTGCAAGTTCTTTGTACTCTTTTTAAAAGTTAATGAAAAGTTATTAAAGTTCTATCTAAATTCTGTCCAAAAAGCTATTTATATTTTTGTTGTTGATAAGCAAAAGGAAGCATGGTCTAAACCTGGAAGAGACCTTGGGTTTTAAGTGTTCAGAATCACAAAGGACTAGGGGTTAGGAATTAGGATTTAGAACCTTATTCATTTGGACTTCTGTAAGTTTTTTTTACCTCAGTTACTGTAGCACTGCTTATTGGCTTATATTTAGCTTATTAATGTTCTTTTGTGCTGATTCTTAGCTCATTTGTGCTGATTCTTAGCTTAACTTTTGCTTTAAAGTTACTGTAGCAAATAGCTCATTTGTGCTGATTTAAGCTCATTTGTGCTGATTCTTAGCTCATTTGTGCTGATTTAAGCTCATTTGTGCTGATTCTTAGCTTAAGTTTGTATTTCTTAGTTGTTTATGCTATATTTATGTTTGTTAATGCTAAACTATACTTGATTCTAAAAATGAATGCTTAAATCAGTTTGTATAAGCTCTAAAATTCGTTTTTAGAATATTAAGGGGTGTTTGGGTTAAGTGTAAAAATGGGTCAAAACAGTTTGGTATGGGTTGTGGTCACAAAGTTAGTTTTAGCTTAAGTATTTGAGCATATTTAAGTTTGTTTTGCTAAAGTTTTTTAAGTCAAAACCTGTTTTTCAAGTTTTTATAAGTGCTTTGAAACTGTTGACTTTAAAAAAAGGGTACAATGGCTTATTTGGATAAGCCATTGTATACTTGAGTTGTAGTTTAAAAAGAGTGGCATTGGTGTGTTTAAAACAAGCACACAAAGTCCTTTGAGTCTTTTGACTTGGTGAGTCAAACCTGCCAAAATTTCAAGTGTCATTTTTATAAAAGCTAAAAGCCCTTTTTCATTTTCTAAAATCAGCAGGATTATTAGTGTTTTAGAAGCTTAAAATTTGTGCACAAGTTCTTTCCTTGGTGTTCTTTAGCTGTTTTAACTTATCTTTTAATTTTGAGCTTATTTGACAGCTTATTTTAAGCTGTCAATTAAGCCCTTGTTTTAGCATATTTTTGCCCTGGTGCTAAGGGGCCCACTTTAAGCCCACCCATCTAGCTTTTTAGTGAACTTAAGCCCTAGCTTTTGGCTTATCTAAAGAGCCCCTAAGCTCTTTTTTAAGCCCTCTTTGTTTCAGGCCTTAAAAAGCCCTTCTTGTTGCTTATTTTTAAGCCAAGAGTGAGACCCTAAGCTTAAATTCACACCAACAGTACTAACTCTTAAGTTAGTACTGTTGTGGGTTTTAAGCCACTTCTTGGCTTGTTGAGCTTATTCCATGAGCTTATTTGTGCCCCTAGTTGCTTTTTAGGATGGAGTGATAAGCTGTGAGTGCTTATTTGCCCACTTTCTTTGCTTATTTTGTTAACAGTTAAGCCCTTTTTGCTTTTAAGCTTAGTTTAAGTTTTCTGTTGTTTAAGCCCCTTTAAGCTTATTTAGTTAGTGCATTTTAGTACTTAGTGCTTATTTAGGTTAGTCTAGGCCCCCTTTTTTTTTAGCTTATTAGTCCCAAGTCTAGCTTAATTTCCCAAAAAGTCCAAAAAACTAAGTCTGGGTGACCCGGGTGAGCAAGACTCGAACCCGGGCCTCTACCCTCGATACACCTCTCTTTTTATACCAAGTCATACCGCTGCGCCCTTGGGACTTCTCTGTTAGAGTCCCAAGTGGTTTGTTATTTAACCACTTTTTCACCCTTTAAGCTATAAGCTGTCCCCAGCTTATTTTCGGGCTTATTTATAAGCAAGTTTTTGGTTTCTTATACGTTAGTGTCCCAAGGGCTTAGGTATTTAACCACATTTTCCTCTTTTAAGCCATAAGCTGTTTACAGCTTATTTTCGGGCTTATTTATAAGCCAAGTTTTAGTTTCTTATTTTTCGTAGGTTAGTTATATTATTAGTATTTTTAGGTTCAAAATTTCAGGGATTTTAAAAGTAGTTTAGTATTTTTTATAATTTAATTTAGTTAAAAGTTTAAAAAATTCATAAAAAATACAAAAATTATCAAAAAAATATTTTTCTTTTTTAGAAAATTTTCTTTAGGTCATATTATTTTGTAGGAAGAAATGCACTAAAACTTTCGTTAGGGTCAATTTTTTGTAAACTTCATCTTTTTTATTTTTAAAGAACGGGGCTCGGGTGCGGTTTTTGTCTTGACTCGTTTTTGGGTCAAACGACCTCCGTTTTCAGTCTAGTCTTTTTCATTCTTCGTTATTAGTTCCCTAGAGTAGTTTAGAAGTGAAAATTTCTTCGTAGGGTTAATTTTGAAGATTTTAGGTTTTTGCCCCTTTGTTCGGATTCGTGCTCTCGTTTTCTAGCTTAATTTCATAATTTTTAGGTTTTTCTTAAACGTTTTTGTTTGTTATTGTTTAATTTAACTTTCCACACTCTCAAATCATTTTTCTCATTCAAACTCCAATCTTCCGACTGTATCGATTCTCCAGTCCAGCCTCGTTGGGGATAAACGACCCGGGAACATTCTATACTACTTCTCGGTTTTATTGATTTTGTTTCTAGACTATTCTTACTATATATATTTTATATTTTATTATATATTATATATATTTTAAGGTGTAGTTTAGACCAATCAAGGCTTCGAACTCAGATGACAGAGTTTTAGAGGCAGCAGGGACCCGCTAAAGGTCCTGCACAGCCCGATGCACCGAAGGAGGCCGGTAGCAGTTCATAGATCAGGTTATGGCTAGTTATTTTGTACAGCCTACTAAGTATTACGGGTAAATCCCGGCTAGTATGGCTTTAGGTTGTATATTTTATCTTGTAACCTAATCGTTGTGATCATTTTGTATCTGAACCAATCATGTATGTTTTCCAATTATATATGGAATGGTGGTATTATGTCATGTCTGTAATCAAATTTATTATGAAGGAATGTCGATTTAGTTACACCATTGTTAACTTCAATTCAGTTGTATATTTAACTATGTGTTGTGATCTCTCTTTACTTATTGTGTATATGTCATGTCATGGTTATGATTTTGCGAAATCTAACGGGTATTATATTTTCTTGTGATTGAAGAAAATGGCACCAAAAAGAGCCACGAGGTCGAACACAGCCCCAGAAACAACCAACACCACATTTGTTACTAATGCCCAGCTTCAGGCAATGATTGACCAAGGCATTACTGCCGCTTTGGCAGCACGTGATGCTGACAGAAATACGAATGGCGATGATAGCCATAATTCGGGAACGAGTGTTAGAAGGACAGAATGAACTGCCCGTGAATGTACATACATTGAATTTCTTAAATGTCAACCATTAAAATTCAAAGGCACGGAAGGAGTTTCCGGTCTATCTCAATGGTTTGAAAGAATGGAGTCTGTTTTCCACATCAGTAATTGTACAGTTGAGAATCAAGTCAAGTTTGCTACTTGCACTCTCCATTCAGTTGCTTTAACATGGTGGAACACCCATGTCAAGACAGTCGGTCATGATGCCGCTTACGGTATGCCTTGGAAAACACTCATGAAAATGATGACTGACAAATACTATCCTCGAAATGAAATTAAGAAACTAGAAATAGAGATTTGGGATCTGAAGGTGAAGGGTACTGACTTGACAAGTTATACCCAACGCTTTCAGGAATTGGCTTTGTTGTGCGGGAGGATGTTTCCCGAAGAATCTGATAAAATTGAAAAATATGTCGGTGGTCTTCCCGACATGATTCATGGGAGTGTAGTGGCGTCTAAACCAAAGACAATGCAAGATGCAGTTGAAATCGCAACCGAGCTAATGGATAAGAAAATCCGCACTTTTGCTGAACGCCAGACAGAGAGTAAAAGGAAGTTTGAGGACACCTCAAGGAACACTCAGAACCAACAACAACAACAACAACAACAACAACAGAACAAGAGGCAGAACACTGGCAGGGCTTATACTGCAGGGACTGGTGAAAAGAAACAATATGGGGGATCTAAACCCCTATGCTCAAAATGCAACTATCACCACGATGGTCCATGTGCTCCTAAATGCCACAAATGCAACAAAGTTGGCCATTTTGCCCGTGACTGTAGGAGTACGGCAAATGCCAACAATGCTAACAACCAGAAGGGCACTGGGTCGGGTCAGAAGCCTACTTGCTATGAGTGTGGAGTTCAGGGACATTTTAAGAGGGAATGTCCAAAGCTGAAGAACAACAACAACCGTGGTAACCAAGTTGGAGGTGGCAATGCTCCAGCCAAAGTGTATGCGGTAGGGCATGCGGGGACAAACCCAGACTCCAACGTCGTGACGGGTACGTTCCTTCTAAACAACCGCTATGCTTCTATCTTATTCGATACTGGTGCCGATAGGAGTTTTGTGTCTACTGCATTTAGCTCCCAAATTGATATCACACCAACTGCATTAGATCACTATTATGACGTTGAACTAGCCGACGGGAGAATAATTGGGTTGAACACTATCCTTAGGGGTTGTACATTAAACATCCTGAACCACCCATTCAACATAGACTTAATGCCCGTAGAACTTGGTAGTTTCGACGCTATAATTGGTATGGATTGGTTGGTAAAGTACCAAGCAATCATTGTGTGTGCCGAGAAGATCGTTCGTATCCCCTGGGGAAATGAAACTCTAATCGTTCACGGTGACGGAAGCAACCGGGGAAACGAGGCTCGTCTGCACATTATCTCGTACACCAAAACATAAGAATACATGCTAAAAGGATGTCCAGTCTTTTTGGCAAACGTTACTACAAAGGAGACGGAAGACAAGTCAGAGAAGAAGCGACTTGAGGACGTATCAATAGTTTGAAATTTTCCTGATGTATTCCCTGAGGACTTGTCGGGTCTTCCTCCGACTCGACAAGCGGAATTTCAAATCGATCTGATACCTAGTGCTGCACCTGTAGCACGGGCACCTTATCGATTGGCACCTTCTGAAATGAAAGAGTTGTCGGAGCAACTAAAAGAACTATCTGACAAGGGCTTTATAAGACCCAGTTCTTCACCTTGGGGAGCTCCAATCTTGTTTGTCAAAAAGAAGGAAGGATCGTTTCAAATGTGCATCGACTATCGGGAACTGAACAAGCTGACAGTGAAGAATCGTTATCCACTCCCAAGGATCGACGATTTGTTTGATTAACTACAAGGATCTAGTGTTTATTCTAATATAGACTTGCGATCAGGTTATCACCATCTTCGAGTACGAGAAGAGGATATTCCAAAAATGGCATTACGAACTCGATATGGTCATTACGAGTTCCAAGTTATGCCATTTGGCTTGACGAACGCACCAACGGTATTTATGGATCTCATGAACCGCGTGTGCAAGCCATTTTTGGATAAATTCGTTATTGTCTTTATTGATGATATCCTTATCTACTCCAAGAACAAGAAGAAGCATAAAGAACATCTTAAGGCAGTTCTGGAATTGATTAAGAAAGAGAAGTTGTATGCTAAGTTCTCTAAATGTAATTTTTGGATTCCTAAGGCACAATTTCTTGGCCACGTGATTGATAGTCAAGGTATTCACGTAGACCCCGCCAAAATCGAACCATAAAGGACTGGGAATCTCCTAAAACACCAACGGAGATTCGCTAATTCTAAGGTCTCGCTGGGTATTACCGAAGATTCATCGAAGGATTTTCAAAGATTTCCAAGTCGATGACCAAACTTACTTAGAAAGGAGTTAAGTTCGATTGAGGTGACAAACAGGAAGCCGCTTTCCAGTTATTAAAGTAGAAGTTGTGCAGTGCGCCAATTCTGGCTTTACCTGAGGGAAGCGAAGATTTTCTAGTCTATTGTGATGCGTCACACAAGGGATTGGATGATGTATTAATGCAAAGAGAGAAATTAATTTCTTATGCATCACGCCAATTAAAAATTCAGGAGAAGAACTATACAACTCATGATTTGGAACTTGGATCGGTAGTGTTTTCTCTGAAACTCTAGATACACTATTTGTACAGAACCAAATGTATGGTGTTCACGGATCACAAAAGTCTACAACACATTCTTAATCAAAAGAAGCTGAATATGAGGCAGCATCGTTGGTTAGAACTGCTCAGTGATTACGACTGTGAGATCCGTTACCACCCGGGGAAAGCAAATGTTGTTGCTGATGCTTTGAGCAGGAAGGAGCAGAGTAAACCATTAAGAGTTCGAGCCTTAGTGATGACTATTGGCTTGGATCTTCCTAAACAAATCTTGAATGCTCAGACGGAAGCACGAAAACCAGAGAACCTCAAACACGAAGATGTTGAAGGCATGTTGGTCGAAAATTCTAAAGATCCGGAGAAAGTTAGAACGGAAAAGTTGGAACCCCATGCAAATGGAACTCTATGCTTAAATGGCAGGAGTTGGTTACCATGTTATGGCGATTTGAGGACTGTGATCATGCACGAGTCCCACAAGTCAAAATACTCTATCCATCCGGGTTCCGACAAGATGTATCAAGACATGAAGAAGCTATATTGGTGGCCCAATATGAAGGCCGACATAGCCACCTATGTTAGTAAATGTCTGACGTGTGCCAAGGTCAAGGCAGAACATCAAAGGCCATCAGGATTGTTGGTACAACCCGATATCCCTCAATGGAAGTGGGACAATATCACCATGGATTTTGTCATGAAGCTTCCTAAGTCGTCACAAGGCTACGACACCATTTGGGTGATTGTCGACCGACTCACTAAGTCCGCAATCTTTGTACCGATGAGAGAGACTGATCCTATGGATAAACTTGCAAGAATGTACCTGAAGGAAGTGGTCACGAGGCATGGAATACCTGTCTCAATCATTTGTGATCGTGACCCTAGATTCGCATCAAATTTCTGGAAGTCCCTTCAGAAAGCTTTAGGTACTAACTTGGACATGAGTACTGCATATCATCCGCAGACTGACGGACAAAGCGAGAGGACTATTCAAACTCTCGAGGATATGCTGCGTGCTTGTGCGATCGACTTTGGAAAGGGTTGGGTTAACCATTTGCCATTAGTCGAGTTCTCGTATAACAATAGCTATCACGCTAGCATTAAGGCTGCACCATTTGAAGCACTTTACGGTCGAAAGTGTCGTTCACCCGTTTGTTGGGCCGAGGTTGGAGAAGTTCAACTCACTGGTCCAGAAATAGTTCAAGAAACGACCGAGAAGATCATACAGATCAAGCAAAGAATGCAAGCCGCCCGTGATAGACAAAAGAGTTACGCCGATCTAAAGCGTAAGCCAATGGAGTTTCAAGTTGGGGATAAAGTTATGCTTAAAGTTTCACCTTGGAAAGGAGTAGTACGTTTTGGCAAACGGGGGAAGTTAAACCCTAGATATGTTGGACCTTTCAAGGTGTTGGAACAGGTTGGATCCGTTGCTTACAAGCTTGAGCTTCCGCAAGAGCTGAGCAGGGTTCATAACACGTTTCATGTATCCAACTTGAAGAAGTGCTATGCCGACGAACCATTAGCCGTTCCGTTGGATGGACTTCACTTTGATGACAAGCTTTAGTTTGTTGAGGAACCTGTAGAGATCATGGAGCGAGAAGTTAAACGGTTGAAGCGAAGCCGCATTCTAATAATCAAGGTTTGATGGAACTCCAGGAGAGGTCCTGAGTTTACTTGGGAACGTGAAGACAAATTCCGGAAGAAATATCCACACCTCTTCACAAAGACCACACCGTCGTCAAGTGCCGCGTCTTAAGCCTTGAGGACAAGGCTCACTTAACGGGGGAAGACTATAACACCCCGTGTTTTAGGGTCATTTACAACGTCAATAAATTCACTATGTATTTTTAGTATTGTACGCGTTTGCTTTTAAATCGTAATCGTTAAGTTAAATCGCATAAGCTAAAAATTATCGTTCAATGTAAACGGGCATCAAACAATTAAGCGTTTACATCAAACAAGGGTTAAGTAATTATTTTGAGGATAATTATTAACTTTGTTCATTGTATTTTTATTGGTTACGTAAAACGTTTACGTTTCGCGATAAAATACGTTTAGCATACCCGGAACCACCAAAACATTTCTACGCTTCAACAAATACCCAGGTTTATACCCAAAGTTTATAAAACTTTACCCATACTTATCAAGTGGGACGTCCCATTTATAAAGAAACCAACCAAGGCATTTAAATTTCAAGTATACACTTTATCTAAATAAAACTACAACTTATTCATTTCAAGTAATACTTGCAAATTTCTTTCCTTTATGCAAGAGATATAGCTAGTCACTTCCACCCTTGAATTCATGGGATAATCTCGATATGAGGGGACATAAGAACAAATATTAACCAAGAAAATGTGCAAGTTAGTAAGACTTATATCATGACTAGTGGTTTTGACCACTAGTCATCCTTGTTTTACTCCTTATGTTTCCAATGCCCAACCCTCCCCCCCCCACCCTCCTTCTTGCATAGTCTTGTCTTTTTTTTACCACCTCTGACTAGCTCCTTTGTATATATAAACACATGCATTTACAAGCGATAGCAACACACATCATAAACCACTTTAAAAAAACCATCTATTCTCTCTCTTTTTCCTTTCTTTTGGCCACGAAAACAACAACACCACAACCATAAAGAATTCTCCACCAACTTCTTTGACCACCATATATACGGTAAAAACAGATCAAACTAAGGTGTACAAGAGGTTTGGAGGCTTTGTTGGTTGATTAAGAGGGTTAATCAAAGGAGAAGCAAGATTAGGGTTTTATATTGGATTAGGGTTTCTTGGTTGTGAAAGCTAGGGTTTATAATCTAAACAAGGGTTTAGATTTTGTTGGTCATCCTATCACATCATATTAAGGTCATCTAAAACTCTTAATATCTTTACTTTTATGATTTTATGCATATATATGTTCTATGTAGTTAATCACCATTTAGGAAATGTTTTAACATGTGAAATGGATCTTTTACTTGTGATCATACTTTGATAAACTTTTTTACATGTTATGTGGATGTTAATATTATGTCATAATAGAAGTATAAGTGTTATACCATGTTGGTTTAAGTGTAAAAAGTATATGTATAAACTAGTAATTAAAAGATTACTTAAGAAAGTTTATGATTTAAAGGTGTTGTTAAGGACTTGTTATCTTGGACACTTGGACAAAGTATGGACAAATGGACAATATAATATGTAAGACATATGATATAAAGCATTGTAATGGACTTGTAACAAGGTGGTTAAGCTTAAAAATTACAAAACTAGGTTTAAACATGTTTTTATGAAAAACATCAAAACCTTCTGTTTTAATTCGACACATAACCTATTTATGTTATATTTTTATAAAATAGTACGTCTCATGACGATTCCAAAAAGGTAAGAAACTCGAAAAACGGATTAATAACGAAGAAGATACGTAGTTTACAAGTTATACGTTAATAAACGAGTTTATAAAAGAAATTTAATAAAAACAAGTTATAAACCACTACTGATATATAAGATTTAATATTTTTCATAGATGGCACTTATTTTTAGGATTCCAAAACATTTCGAATCATAATTTTTGGATCAATAACGAAGGAGTTATGAATTATGCGAGTTTATATACTTAAATATATAAAAATACTTTTATAAAACTATTTTTATCAAAGTTACTGTTCATCTCAGACATGAACATTTTGAAAACATCATTAATATGATATAACTTTTAATAACAAAGACGTGCACGAAAGAATCACTAAAGACGGAGCTAAAACGAGTAGAATACGACATTTACGGGTTTTATGATAACTAAATCTATAAAAATAAATTTATAAACTGTCATGAACAGTAAAAAGTATTGTTCGCCAGTAGGTCAAAAATATGGATAACTCGTCTTAATACGAAAGCGTGGACATAAGAAACGTAAGAAACGGGCTTAAAACGAAGAAATTGCGTCGTTTTTACTATTGAGCTATTTATAAACGTTTTAACTTTATAAATACGATTTCACAAACGCAATTAGATGGTGATGTAGCTATATAGAATTGTAATGGTGTAAGTTAAACAAGTGCTTAGTACTATACTGCCTATGACCTATGTTTAATTAGGTTGCATTCGGTCAGTAGCGTGACGCATTTTCTGTGATATATTTGATTATCATTCACTCAAGGTGAGTTCATAGCCCCACGTTTTACTTTTTAATGATTTACAAGTATTGGGGTGAGAAACCTATGCATGTTTTACAATTGGACGCAAGTGGATATTTCACATTTACGATTACTTGTTTGCCTAAGTAGCGATAACCCATCTGAGCCCATTATCATGAACTGTCAATTACTGTTGTGAGCGCAAATGTTATAAATAGATCTATTTGGGATTGACATCCCCGTTCGGGTGAGTCATGCTCACTGTGCCGGTTTGCCGGACAACGAACGTATACCATGTCAGACATAGGATGTTGCGGGTTAGAACATCATCACAGGCAATGTTGGCAATTTATATTGCATTTCATATGGGCAAATTTAATATGGGCTTAGGAAAACGTAATTACATTTTATGATGTTTGCATCTGTTGCATTATCATGGGAAAATCTTGCGGTCCTACATTATACATTTTATAAACCTATGATTTCACTCAACAATATGTTGACATTTTAAGTAATGTTTTTCAGGGGATCAATAAGGCACGAGGTGCAAGGGATACATTGGTGGTTTTGATTTGGATGTCATGCATTAAAGATTTTGTCGCATTACATTTTGTATATCTGTTATGGGCTAAAAATCTTTGTATTTTAAACAAGTAAACAAGTGAAGCTTCGGGCTTTTGTAACAAATAATTTGTTAAATCCAATGTATCAGTTTTAATTGGCTTTTAATGGTCCTTTTTATATATATCTTATGTTATTGATCTATGAAGTATCACCCCCAACCCATATTCCGCTGCGACCCAATTTTGGGGTGTTACACACTACCCTCGCTTCACCAAGCTTATTATTGCTAATATTATGAAGAAGTTTCCTTCCATTTCTCAGAGACTTAAAGAGAATTATCATTCTATCAAGAATGATATTCCATTGGTAAGTGTGTATACTACGGGGAATGTGATTGTAAGAGTGATGTTGATTCCGGGTGAGTTTCTTATTGATGGCATCCATGCTACTACAGAGTATATGAACTATAAGAAGGAGTTTGTGAGGGTAGACGTTCCAACAATTCTGCCAGAACCGGCTGAATCTACCCAAGGAACGAATAGGACACCTAGCGTTACTAGGACACCTAACCCTACTACTGAAGTTGTTTAAAAGAAACGTAAAGGTAAAGATGTTGCTGGAAAATTAAGTACTCCAAGGAAATCGTTGAAAGTGACAATCAAACAAAAGAAACCAAGTACTACTTCTATTCCACCTCCCACTGATGACAAAGAAAGGGATGAAATTGCTGAAGCAACCCTACTAAGTCTCACTATGCACAAAAATGGTCTAGCTACTGAAGCACAAGAGAATGTAGCTAAAGTGCAGGAGAAACTTTTGGTGGAGGATATAGAAAAGATTGTTGAGGAATCTTATGCCATCGCCTTTGCTGATTTAGTTTTTCAAAATAATGACTATCATTCCGATAATAGGTTAGAGCCCGGGAGTCATAAAGAAAATCTAAAAAATGTTGACGATGATGATGATGATGTTGATAAGGAGAAGAAGGATGATGAAAAATATGATGATAATGATAAAGATGAGAATGATGACAATGATGATCACAATGACCATGCATTGTTCAAAAACAAAGTGTCGGGTAGTTTGGAGACTAGGAAAGAGAAGATGCAAAAACCAATTCCCTCACCTTCTAGAGCTCCTAAGTTTGAATTATCTTCGGATAAAACTATTTCTGAGGAATTGACGGTCAATGTCTCACCTACACCTGCCACTACATCCAAAGATCAAAGCGTGTCAAAATCTACTTCTAGCACAAACAAGATACTTCTAGGAAGTGTTGCTGAATTGAGTAGACGTTGCGGTCAACTTAGGGAATAGTTGACAAATACCTTCATCAATAAAGAATATTTTGAAGGTAAAATAAAGGAAATTTCTGATACTCTTAATAATCTAGTTTCAGAGCTTACCGTAGAAAAAACCAACGAGATTCTCAAAGAAGCAATTCCAAGAATGGTTAACAATGCAGTCAAGAGAGACAGAGAGTTATTTGCAGACGTAGTCCCTGAGTTGTTTCAAAATAATTTGCTACTCATGCTCTAAAGATTATTGAAGAACTGTTTAAGATTCAATTGAATAACAGAGGTCTTAATGTTCATCCTACAGCTAGTGTACCAACTACAAAAACAAGTGCTGATCTGAAACAACTTTATTTGGAGATGAAATCATATCTTCAAGCTCAAGCTGCTGATCCAAAAATGTGGGATGTTCTCAAGAAGAAATTTGAAAAGTATTCTGTATCAGTCAGTTTAGGAAAAGGTCATGGTGCACATCAAGGCAAATGACGGGCCTCATGAGGAGGAGAAATGGGCAAAGAGTCAGAAGATGTATGCTAATAAATGTTTCTATTAAAGGGGTAATTGTCTTTAGATAATCTAATTTTTGTAATACAATGTTGGATAGAGTTTTGTGATATGAAAGGCTAAAGATCTTTGAGACATAGTTTCTAAAGAAACCACCACTCCTGGGTGATTTAGATCTTGATATAATGAAGGCATACGAAAGAGAAATAACCAAGAATCTAAGGCACCGTGAGCAGATGAGAAGGTGGAAGTCTTTTATGAATGGAAGACCAATTCTATCAATGATGAGGCGTCAGTAATAATTAACCCTTAGGGGGAGATTGTTAGGAATTAAAACCGTTAATTATCAACAATGAATTTGTCTTGTAATAAATAGTATAGAAAATAGTATTTATGATGTAATAAGTCAAGCTTTGATAAACTTAAGAAAATCTTGACAAAGTGAGACACATAGACATAGTAGGAAAAATAAAAGGTTTAGAGAATAAGTATAAATACCCTTTAGTTAGAGGTATTTATTGTTGTTCATTTGGTAATCCTCTCCTCAACCTCCCTTCAGTTTTTATTTCTTAATGAAAATTGAAAATGTGTAAAAATACTCTATAGCTTCCTCTCCTCCACACTCTATAACTTTCGTATGATATCAAATGCAAACATGACATATAACATTGTATTATTAAGGGATATGGTTTAATAAACTGTGGTAGTATAGTTTTCTCTAAAATTGCTTTTGTGAATGGTCTTAAGTACAATCTAATTAGCATCAGTCAACTATGTGATGCTAAATATATTGTTTAGTTTGATGATAAGCAAGAAACAATGTTTAATGCTAACAAAAAAATTGTGTTGATAGCCACTAGAAGAAATGATGTTTATGTCCTTAACATGTCCTCGATGACTCTAAATAGAGCCTACTTCTTTGCCAAAGCCTCAGAAAGAGTAAACCGGCTATGGCACAAAAGGCTATCACATCTCAATTTCAATAACATTAACAAATTTACTAAGCAAAACAAGGTTCTTAGCCTTCCATCTCTTGTTTATTCAAAGGATAAACCATGCTTTGTGTGTGAAAAAGGAAAGCATAAGAGAGCCTCATTCAAAACTAAACAAAAATACTCTATCAGGAAATGCTTCCATCTTCTTCATATGGATTTATTTAGACCAGTCAGTCTAATGTTCATAAATAATGAGAAATACACCCTAGTCATTGTTAATGAGTACTCAAGGTACACATGGGTTCACTTCCTCATGAAGAAGAGTCATGCAGCTAAAATGATTATGTATTTTATCAGGATGGTTGATAACCAAAATGATGTAGAAGTCAAACAAATCAGAATTGATAATGGGACTAAGTTTAAAAACTCCGAGCTTGAGAGTTTTTGTGAATAGAAAGGAATTTCTCATAACTTCTCTTCTCCCTATACACCTGAACAAAATGGTGTAGCTAAAAGGAAGAATAGAAATCTCATTGAGGCTGCTAAAATAATGATGAATGGCTCAGTACTCTCTAAGCATTTCTGGATTGAAGCAGTCAGAATAGCCTGTTACACTAAGAGTAGATCAATCATAGTCAAAAGACATAATAAGACTCCCTATGAGATATTCAGAGAAAATATCCCTGATATCAACTACTTTAATGTATTTGGATGTCATGTGTTCATTCATAATCATAAGGATCATCTAGGAAAATTTGATGCAAAAGCTGATGATGGATATTTCTTAGGATACTTATTTGTCTCTAATCCTTTAGAGTCTTTAACACAAGAAGACAACAAATAAATAAGGAGACTCATCATGTTACATTTGATGATAGTATGGAAGCGTAACATTTTCATAATTACCTTAGTAGATGAATTTGGAATTATGACTTATCTAGAATAGACCTCTTGATGAAAGTTAGTTAAGGAAGATGCGACCCCATCTAGACAATTATCAATGCACATTTCTATTTTATCATACTACATCATTCGCTCATGTCCGCGTTCACTTAATGAACTGAACAAAAAAATCTTGCCCTAAAGTAATTGCTCTAAATGATGCAGTCACACCTCATACTGAGGATGTTGAAGGTCCTCCTAACCTCATAAACACTGAAGGGACTCAAAAACAAAATGTTCAAGATGAACAAATTAATCATCAACTCACTGATACGACTTTAGGAAATAACATTGAAACCTCAGTACATATCACTGAATCTTTAGTCCCTTAAGTACCTTAGTCTTAAAATACCAATCATGCATCAACAAGTTCATATCCTTTCGCTCAAGATAGATGGTCATAGATCAACATATTAAACATGTAAATAGCAATTGGTGATGCCATGGGTGAAGGCATGCGTTGTAATGAAGACATAGCTGCCGAAGCTTATCAACTACCAGATAGAGAGACATGTCTATGAGTTGCTATTGTTGGGCTGATTTTCTCTTTCGATAGAACCTAAAAAGGGTATCTGGAAGTACGAAGCAACCAGGATTGGTGGGTTGATGCAGATAGCAAGATAGAGATGAAGCTAAGTTCTATAAGAAACTAGTCTGGACATTTATTGTTATCCACTCCCTTATGAAAAAATAGCCATAGGCTCCAAATGGGTTTTTAGGAACAAGAAAGATGAACATGGAATTGTCACCAAAAACAAAGCAAGAGTGGTTGCTCAAGGTTATACTCAGGAAGAATGAATTGACTATGACGAAACCTTTTCACTAGTGGCAAGAATGGAAGCCATCCGGATCTTTCTTGCCTTTGCTACTTACATGAATGACACATTACAAAACCACCTTTTCAGGGGGTCTTGGATGATCAAACCAAACAAGATAAGACATATTGTTTCTAGTGAGAGAACGTAGAGAAAGGGTGAAGAAACTTGGATAATATTAGATTAAAAATGCAAAACTTACAAATGACTTCCACCACCCCTCATTGAGAGCCATGAGGGGTATTTATACTAAGAACAAAAGCAAAGTATTCTTAGTTTACATAAATAACCCTTGCGTGTCACACAATGTTAATAACTAGTCCAATTCACGTGTAAGACACCAGCTTTATAAAATAGTAAAGCTAACAATCTCCCTCCAAGATGGTGTCACACGTGAATTGGTTACAAGGATTCCTAAAAGCAAAAATAAAGTAAAATGATAAGAATGAAGTCCAGTATTCCTTGAGATAGTCTTCAATGAACTTGATCTTCTTGAATACTCTAGATTTATTTCTTTAGCTTGCAGATGAACATACTATAATCATACTTTTGAGGATGACTTAGAAGTTTTCTCTACCAAAGATCTCGGTCTTGATTGGATTGTTGCTCATAACTTCCTTACATGTCTTTAAAAACTTTCTTCATACACTTCTAGTCATCTCGAAGTTTCTGAATCAGCTGCATGTCTTGAAGAAGCTTCACTTTCTTGCACTTCTGGTCATGTCGAAGTTTTCCAGAATCTGCTTCTTATTTGTCATCCTTAAAGTTCCCTTATGCGAATAATTCAGCTTTGATATGAATTATGCTTTGAAATTCTTATGCATTACCTTTTCTTCAGCTCCCTCCCAAATAGACACCCCTGAGACTAATAAAAATTAATGCACTAGTCTTCTCAAAGACCTCCTTTCTCATTTAGGATACTCTGTGAAAAGGGATGATATCATCAACATCATGTCACTCAGGAAGCATTCCAGTCTTGTTGTATTTAGCTCAATACCTAAAGTACACACTTTATTCCTTTTAACGAAGTCGAAACCGTAGCACCAAAATTAATTAAGACACGGATATGTGTTTTTCTCCCTCTAGGAAAGTGCTGATGTGAATTGCTACACCAAAGTTAACTAAGTCCCGAGTGTAAGCAATTTATCCCTCTGTGTAGTCTAAACGGTATGTACATATTTCTCCCTCAAGGATGATGAACCCATTTAAATTGTTTCACCAAAGTCAACTAAATCCCGAGTGAAAGCAATTTATCCCGCTATGTAGTCGAAACTGTAACATCAAAACGGTAACATAAAAAATCAACTAAGTACCGAATGTACACATTTCTCCGTCTAGGATATGACTAACTGAGGAATCATCCTACACATGTGTACATCATATATTAACTAGAACTGCTTACTTAGCTTCATATACCCGTGATTGCTTAAGCAATACACTGTGAGAAGATGTCAGAAAGTACTCTCTTTACAAATCTCTCTTGATCAACCCAATCCAAATCCCCTTATCTATTCTATCGGCTAACACTGATGACTACTGATTGAAGCATAAACCCTCACTTATGACATAATCTTGTACTATCTGTCTGACGAAGAACGGTGTAGAGGCAAATCTCTAAGTACCATATACCCAAAGTTAAGAGTATATAAAAAATACATCACCTCTTGAAAACTCCTCAACTACGCGAGACTGAGTACTACAATGTAACTCCTTAGGGTGATAGCTACGTGAGACACTAAGCTAGGTTTACAAAATAGTAAGGCTAACAAAGGTTATGCCTGATGATCCATTTTCCTCCATTATTAAACAAAATCCAAACCAAAAATAGAGTGTGGACCGGTATATTATAGACTTTAGACTTGGCATGTACAACCATATTCGAGACGCTAATTGATTAGCATGAATAGGATTGGTCATCAAGAAGGCAGCATTTAGGAATTAACCCAAATGGCCCATATGTGTAAACTTATGTGCGTTTATCAACTTGTTACATTGAATTTTCGACCTCCTATGATAAAACCCTTTGTTGCACTCATTATTAGTGTAAGATACCCCTAGATCACCCCGTTTAGCCCAATATGTGTTTTTTAAACCCATATTATAATGTTTCTTATACCATTTACCTTAGCCAACCCTGTAGTCCTATTTTTTTCTTTATGTTTGAAATTATCTGGCTACCTAAGTCCAAGTTCGGATATGGGGTTTGAAGATTTTAGCACTTTCATTGAATACATATCATTATGATCATTGAAGACCCCCCGGTATTATTACTTTCGATATTGTTCATCTCAAGTGGGGGGATGTGTTATGTATTTATGATAGGAGTATTGTAAAAAAATGTGTGAATAAACTCCTTGTGTATGAATAGGTTGATTAACTGTTATAAAACCAACAAGTGATGAAGATGGTGCAACTATAAGCCATCTGTTGATTTTGAAGATTGGGCTAGTGTGCTCTGCAGGATCTCATTGTTACATTTGATGCTAGCCCATTATTCAGATATAATCAGGTTTTCGCTCTTGGACACTTGAACTATGGATGGACAGTAGCTGGTTATGACCACCTTAGATTATATTTGACTATTTGTTTTGTGTTTTATTTTAACAACAATTAAATGTGTATCCCATATCATCCTAAATCCATTTATGATGGTCCTAACCTTTAGCCTAGCTCGAGTTAATGAAAGAGCAATCACATGTGTATCTCTAGGATTTTTGGACAACATGTGTGGTTTGTCGCCTTTTTTAGATCAGTGGTATCAGAAAGAGTCCAACACCCGTTCAAACCTATGTGTGTCACCCATGTTGCCTTAAGAAATTATTTAGACCTTAACTCTAGCTGGTGTAGATTTGTGTGCTTTCCAAAATTATGATAGAATACATCAAGTGAATGCAATTGAGTGATCACCCCGAAAATGAAACACTTAGACTAGCGAGAGTTGAGTGATTTTGATCCCCTTTTTATGAGGTGTTCGGCTTTGATGTTTTATAGCATAGGTAAATTATGAATTCATTTCTCTGAGTTAAATTAGGGAAATCTTTTTATGAATTATTCTAAAAGGTCTACTTGAGGGCAAGTAGAAGTCAAGTGGGGGAAATTTGATAAAATCAAATATTTAATACATTTATATGTCAAATTCCCCCATTTATTGCCTTGTTTTTATAAGAATTTGTACTTAATTCGTTTATATTTTAGGTTTTGTTAAATTAAGGCATTAGAACAGAAAAGATGCCGAAAAATAGCATAAATGGGCAAAATATAACAAAAACCGCATTTTGGAAGGATTACGACGTAATGGGCACATGAGGTTACGCCGTAATTAAATATGATGACACGGGTAATTATGTTGATGAAGCATTACAGCGTAATTGGCCCGTAGTAGTTACGTCGTAATTAATCTTTGCCGAAAAGATTATTATGCTGACGAGGAGTTAAGGCGTAACCGTCTCCGCCGGTCACCGTAATTAGTTTGAGAGGGGAAATTCTAAAAAGGTGAAATGTCGCGTCAGAAGACTTACGGCGTAATGAGGCCGGTTTTGTTACGCCGTAACTATGACTCATCACAGGGACTACATGTGAACAATTTTATATACTTTTAAGGACTAAAGTATTTTTCGACAAGAACGACGGAGGATTAAACTTGGGCAAACTTAGGATATTTGCTATATAATAAATCACAAGGATTCAGAGTGAAAATAGAAAAGAATCTTAGGGGCCTAACTTGTACAAGATCCAAAGTATAACATGATTATAAATATAAGCCGACATATTCATTCAGTGGCATTCCATTCACCCCTTTTGGGGGCTACTGTAATGACGCAGCAAAAGAAAAAAAGAAGCAACAAAAGGGTTGGTTTGATCATGGGGGGGCGAAGCACCACATCATCATATTTAATTGGTTCATATTATATATTTTTCATCACTTTCATTAACCGATCAAGATTTGATTGTATGAAAATAATTTTTGGCTAAGCTTTGTTTATGTTATCTTTATTATAAATTAATTATCATTATAATTCATTAATTTCTTGTTAATTCTGGTTATCTGTTTGGTTATATTACCTTGATCATAAAAATGCCAAATATAATGCTCGCTTACCATAACCGATGGGACAAAATTCTGGTTACTATGACCAGTATGGCTAGGATTCGCGAGATAAGTGAGGATTAGATGATCATTCTATCCTACTTTCCCATTAGTAGAAGATTAAATCACTAATTAATTAAAAGTAATTATGATAACACTATTCTCCTTTCGATCGTACTCAGCTCGTTTCAATTATGTATTCTTATTCCCTAAACTCAAAACGTGACATTTTTAATCTCTTTCTAGTTTATTAGTAAATTGCCTCAAGTTAGATCACCATCACATAGCTCTTTGGGTGGACCTCGGACTTATCTCAAGTATACTGCACGCGACTGGGTACACACTGCTACATTGTAGTGTATTATGATCTTAGGTGTTCGCAAGTTTATAAAATGTAAAACCTGATTTATTAAATAAAAATACGCATCATCCTCCTAAGATAGGATTATAATCAACAATGAAGCTTTTACACCGAATTACCTGAATTAGCGAAATTTAAAATCGAAGAACCAGTTTATGGTGTAAACATGGGTTTTACAGTTACACCGAAGTTACCTCCTAAGTCTTGTCCTGAGGGAAACATTCCAACTTAATTACGAGTGCCTAGTACACTTCTTTCGATCTTTCCTTGTGTAAGAAACCTGCAAACATGAAAAAGAAAAAAAAAGAACTCAAACACACAAACCAACAAAATACGAAAATTGAAAATAAGACAAAAAGGATAAAGGACGGGTTGTCTCCTGACAAGCACTTTTCTTTATTATAGAGTCTTTAATTTAGACTCAAGCCGACTCTGCATCGCTTTTGGACCCCTTCATTCCTTGTTTATTTCTTCCATCAACCCAACCCTTATCATGGCAACATTGGAGATTATACTAGGCATCTCATCAATCACTACAACCTTAATTTTTGCATACCTTTTCTCTGGACTGACTGTATCTATAAATTTCAAATTTCTCGATAGTTAGGTTGTCGCGTCTTGCATTCATACCAAGTAGTCTTGCACAATCCTTCATATAAGCTTCATCTTTGGTGTCAATATAGCCACCGTAAGATGTAATTCTAAGTAATCCACAAGCAAAGTCAACTCATCATCGTCATCCAAGGCGTGGTGCGAGTACCAATTATCATACAAGCGATCCTAATTTAATTCCTGATTAATACCCTTTTTCATCACCGAAATTCTCCAGATCAAGATATCGGCCTTTATTCTTCTCAATTTGTTCCTTCCTGAACATTATTACGGGCTTAACCCTCCTCTCGGTATACTCTGTTCTGTCATTTTGTCCACCTTACCATGACTTACTCTTACCCAATCCTTGAAACTCATTCCTTCTTACGGAACATCAATTCTTTCATCATCATTCATGCATGTCCAATAATATTTCTTCTCTTCAATATTGGACAGTCATGGAGTCATCCTCCATCACATTCAACATTGTAAGGATCATAAGATGCCAAAGTTCGTATGATTCCCCACTTAGTGCCAAAAATTTCACCCGACCAATGTAGCTTCTTCTATTTAACTTGTGGTCAATGGAGTTGTTCCACTGCGTCTTTTGATATAGATTTCTCATTACTGATTCAATGTCCCATGGTTCTCCATGATCAAGAGTTGTCTCCTACTAAAATTTAACTATTCTTCTTAATTCTTTAATAAAAAAACTACATACAATAGACAACAATAGTTTGAACATCTGCCAGTCTTGTTGCTAAGAAACCTATATTTACAAGCATAGAATCGAGAATCAATTTTCAACAATTCACCATCCTATTTTGTACTGAATTATCCTAAGTGCACACACAACTGATTCGATAGGGGTCAGTGCTCATATGAAAATTATTCTTGAATTTAAAACACTAATGATATCATTTATCCTACTCTATGAAATTAGTTTTCTGAAGAACATCAGGCATTCCTAAATTCCTCGACCAATCTAATATGAATAAAGATCTACTGGGAATATAAACTTATCAATTTTAACGTAGCAGATTTTTCTACAATACCCCTGGGATGCTTTTTTTTCATGTGATCCAATTCCACAATCATATTAACACAAAGTTTTAGATTCCTAAAAACTTAATCTTTTATAACATGGAAGAGTGTCATGATACTTAAACTACTCCTTAAATTAACTAATGCATTACTAACCAGTTAATTCCAATAGAACAAGAAAAATAAAGCTTCCTTTATCTTATTCCTTAGGTTGGTAGCTGATTTTGTATAATGGCTAAGCATCGGGCATTCAGCTTAACATCTTCACCCTTTATGGTTCTTGGTCTGTTTACCACCAAATATTTCATTTATTTGGCATAGTCTTCCGTCTTTTTGATTTCATTGATGAGGGGGAGGTTTACCTTAATCTCTTTTAAGCTTTCCATTATCTTGCTAACCAATTCCTATTCAGCATGATGTACGAGGCATCCAGAATGGGATAGTGGCTCGTATGGTTGTCATATAGTGGTTGACAAATAAAGCATCTCTAGCGGGGTTAGATCCTTCTTGACCTCCTATACTTCTTCTATTTCCTATACATCCTGGTTAAAGAAATAAGACATACTAGAACAATAATCAATTTCATCGAAAGAGTAATTGATAACGCTCTAAATATACACATTTATACCCTTACGAATATACTATTTATCTATATAATTATATAAATTACTATGTCTTTCGATACTTATTTAAGTAATAGTTATTTTTAGGATATCGCAGCAAGAGGCTCAAAAAATACAGAATCTCCATTGGAATGATTAAGGATCGTATAAAAGAAGAGACATAAGATAAGGCATATGAAAGAGAGTTTCCCATAACGTCTAGTTTTACAACCAAGCGCGGCGTACTTGGTGATCGGGCAAATTAATTAATTCAAAAGGGAAGTACAACACACTCTTTAGGAAGTACGACACACTTCCACCAGCAGTTACGAATTTACTAATAACTGAGATTGGAATTCAATAGAGACCGATCATTAGCCTCCGACCCTTTCTCCCCACGTTCTTGGGCACCTCTAAAGCTTATTTAAACGTCCATAGTGCGTGGAGAATCATAACAATCCATAGAAAGAAGCTTCAAAGTGGTAGGATGACCTAACATCAAGTTCATCCTAGTTCTTTAATAATCATCACCATTTGGACGAATTCAGTAGTTATTTTCTGGCTTCTTAAGTTGTTGTGACATAGTGTTAAGGGTTTGAGTGATTGCTTTTGGGTGTAATTTAGTTTTCGATTGGGAATACTTGTATTAAATGCACTTTTGCTTGTGAAAATTTAGTATAATCTTATTAATCTTTTGATGTGCGCGGTTGTCGTAAAGACTTCTACACGAAGTCTTACAACTCCCTAGGCGGTGTACCTAATCATTGTAGTGTAGTATAGCAACGACTCGGGGTTGTTATCATTCACTAGGGAATAGATGGGAAGGCTCGACAAGGCTTCGCGCGAGATCTACAGAATTGAAAAGATTATTTTTATAGTTTATATTTTATAGAAAGCAGGTAAAATCATGGGGTTAAAGAGGTTGGTTGATTAACTAATTAATAAACTAAATATAATATATACTACTGGTAATAACTTTATGATAAAATAGTGTATTTACTTAATCATGCATTACTCATTAGATTGCTTCTCCTAATCCTATTGCATTGTCACACTCGTAATGATCTGTGTAAGATATTGACGTATTACACAAAACCGTCGTCTATAAATATTACGTTAAGGCAACGCAAAAGTAAGGTGTATGAAGACATTACAAGGCCCTTAGAGTATATTAAAGCAAATTGAAAATTACCTTAAGAGGGCATCAACCATATTATGTATAAGTAGTATGAAAGACTGTATACCACATGATACCTTTCTACACACAAGATAAGAAATAACAATATGAGACCGAAAGCAACAGACATATACTCGCGTTTCCTTAGACGTCTATGCCAATTTAATATCTTATGGCTAGTTTTCTAAAGCCTAACGCGCACATTCATCACAAGAAGCAATAGTAAAAGGATCTACAATCCAACTTTCATGCAATCATAAGTAAATACAAGGGAGGGTTTAGCCTAACATGTTATAAAGGAAGCAAGAACATAGATCAATCAAACAACACATAGACATATTGAATGGTTAAAGATAAACAATCTTACTTGATTAAAACATGGATTAAAGTCAGTTACAATAGGGTTTTGAGGCCCTAATGACGGCCTAAAAGTTGACAACATACTTAGGGTTCAGCTCCCCAAAAGTTATACAAAGTTACACACTTAAAACCCTAAATTCGGTTTTGTATATATAGAGAAATTGTTGCGACGGCGTCCAGTTGTAGTCGCGACGCCGTCACAAAGTAGAATCTTCTAGGTCTGATTTAAGTCGGTTACGTCCTGACGCCGTCGTCAATTCTCTGACGCCATCACTAGATAGATCACGACGACGTCGCTTTATGCTTGCGACGCCGTCTCCACACTCTATGAGCATGATTCTTCAAGAGATTTGGTGTAGGTCCGTAGTCTTGTCCATTTCTTCTCCAATTGAGCCCAAGTCACGTGTATTTCCTCCAAATGGCATCCAAGTGTTAAAAACTTAAAAACAAATGATTAAGCACATAATCTAGGCATATTTGCATGATTTAAAGGGTTAAATGACCCTGAAATAGTGTATAAAATGACACCTCATCAAATATCCCTACACTTGGGATTTGCTTGTCCTCAAACAAATGGGCTTTTCTACCTAGACAATAGCAATATTATGGTCATTTAACCTACTCTTTAAAAGCAGTTTACAACACAACCTTCTAGACCTCGTAATTAAAAGCACGAAGCATATACTAGCACCTCATATAAGTGTTTGGATCTTCTCTTTCTCTCGGGTGTAAATAAATTAAGAACATACTATAGGGAAACGGAAAATTAACACTCATTACCTTTCATAGCATATAAATTACCATTGGCTTGGTAAAGGATCAAACCTCCACCGCTGGGCGCAAATATTAACCATTACTATCAAAGAGGTTTTTTAAAGGGTTGTGGGGTGATCCTCTTGAAACTACCCCTTTAGATATATATAAATATAAATAAATTAATAAAATATAATAGAGGAAAATTATCAAAAAAATCTCAATGAAACGTAAGTAGTATATGATATATCCCGTGTCGTTTATCACCCAACGCGGAAAAGCAATGGAATAAATCGTTTGTCGGTTTGATATTTGATGCTTGAATGGAGCAAATTTGGATTTGGATTTCTATTACTACAGGAAAATGAAGGCAATTTACACTAAAAACAATTAAAGCAACACAATTTTAAACTAAAAACAAAAACCGGGATCCTAAAAACGCGTCTAATTATCAACTAAGTCAAAGTTAAACCCTAAAAATGCAAACTTAGTTTTTAAACCTCTAAAATGACAAAAGAAAATTTTCTAAAAAGGAATTATATTTTTTTACTTTTTAAAATTTTTTATGAATTAAAAACCTATTTAATCTATTTAAAATTCTAGAAAATAACAAATTAACACCTAAAAATTCTAAAAAATGATTTTCTACTTTAGAAAAGTCTAAAATATGATAAAAACTTAGAAAAATATTTTTCACTAATTTTTAAATTAATACTATTTCTAATTAATTTAAAAAAGCTAAAAATGAAATTTAAAAATCTAAAAATGATAAACTGTTTTTAAAGTTGTAAACATCAAAATATTTATTCTAAAACTAAAAACTATTTTTTTGTATTTTTCTTAATTAATTTACTATTTTTAAATGACTTTTTAAAATTTTAACCAACGAAAATTAAATAAAAATAACAAATAAAGTTGGAAAAATCTAAAAAATTGAAGGAAAGTCCTAAATGATGTAAAGATCCTAGGAAAAATAAGATGGTTAAGCCAGCTTATCAAATAAGCTACGAAAAAGCCTAAATAAGCTACGAAGTGCATATTAAAAGAGAGCTCAAACAACAACCGTATATAAGTATATAGATGTTGCAAAGTCTAACGGAAAAGTCCCAAGGGCGCTAGTGGTAGAGGGTGTGTGTGCTAAAACGTTTGGTGAGTAGGGGTTGAGTCCCGGGTTTCGAGTCCTCTCACCTAACTTCCCCAACTCCCAAATTTTTTATTTCCATTTTTTACAACTTTTCAGTTAAGCTAAAAATAAGCAACTTTTACAAAAACACTTTTTATATAAGCCACAAATAAGCACAGAATAAACACTTGAAGTTGACAGAATAAGCTATTTTACACTAAGAAGACTTAATGGCTAAACTGTTAAGCATTTTGAACATAAATAAGCTAAGAAAACTAAAAATAAGCTAAGACAGATGAAAGGCTATATCTAAAAAGCTCTAAGGGACAAAAATTAGCAAATGCAGTAAGCTAAAATCAAGCTAAAAATGACAGAAATGCTAAAATACTTAAAAATTCTATGTTAAAAGCAAATAAGCTCAAATTAGCTCTACAACAACTGAAAAAGCTAAAAAGACTTAAAAACTAACCTAACAAGCAATATGAAACACAAATTAAGCAAATTCAATAAGCTATAAGCTCAAAAGAGCAAATGAGCTTTTTGGCCAAACTGTTAAGCAAACAGCCAAGAGGGGACTTTTTGAGCTTAATTTTAAGTTACAAAACAGATCCTTATGGCTAAGAGACTTATATGCCCAAGAAGCTTATCCAATAAGATACAAGAATCATCAATGAAATTTGAGTTTGAAACACAAATAAGCCTTTAAAAAGTTTAATGAAAAAGCTGTCTACTCAGATCACAACACTTAGGAAACTTTTCAATCTTTACAAAACACTACTTTTGAGCTTAAAATAAGCAATCAAACAAACCTATGACCTTAAACCTACAACAGATTGAGATTTGACCCAAGAACAAGTATCATCTTTAAAAAAACATTTTGAAAATTAAGAATAAGCAACAATAGCAAATGAAAAAGCTGTTTTTTTCCTTTCCAAAATAACACTTTAGCAAACTTATTTGACCAGATTTTGGCAAAAACAAAAACAACAAATGCAGACTATTAGGCTTTGGTTCTAACTTGTTTTAACCCTTCATTAGACTCAAAAACATCACAATTATCACAGGTTTAAAAGACTTAACCTAATAAGCTGATTATACAAGCTAATGGATCACATATTCAAAACATGGTCTCTTAACACCTTAAAAATAACTTTTTTTCACTATGACAACTTTTAAAAACTACTTATAACAACTTAATAAGGCTAGTGAGAGTTAACTTAATGACCCAAATTGGTTTTTAAAACCATTTTTTAACCCATTTTAAAAGATTTAAACCAAATCACCACTTTAAAAGATAATTTGGTATTTTAACTTGATAAAAGCTGTTAAAGTCTAATTTTCTAAAAATCAGATGTTATATAAGTTAAACAGACAATAATAAGCAAGTTTAAACAACTAATAAGCACTAAAATAAGCTAGAACATAATAAGCACTATTTAAGCTATTTAAGACAGTTTTTAAGAAAAACTTGCATAACTAATTTTTAAACTACAACCTAGGTAAAATAAGCACTAAACATCATAAACAAGCTAGAATAAGCAGATATAAGCAAGAGATAAGCACCAATAAGCAGTTCTACAATAAATAAGCTAATAATGGAAAAACGAAGACTTACAAAAGCCCTTGCTTAAACAGGTCAAACAAGTGCTCTTAGAGCTATTCTACAAGCTCTAGCTTGTTAAAAACAAGCTAGTGGTGTCCATAAGCCCATCTAAGTTTGGCTTATCATCCATTAAGCTGTGGTAATTTAGGGAGTGGCTTTTTTTGGTTTTTTATAAAATTTTCTTAAGTATATTATATTTAAATTAAAACAGGTTGCGTATATGATTAAACAAGAGCTTAAAGTAGCTTATGAAAGGCTTTTAACAATAAGAAAAACAGGAATTCAAAATTTTACTTAAAAACTTCAAACTTTCATTAATAGTAAAAACAAGTTACAAGACTTAGAAATGGAAAGACAATAATTTAAATGACTTAAAAATACGCTGAAAACTAAAACTAGGGTAAAAACTACATGCCCAAGGGCTTACAATGAGTCCTATTTATATAAAAGCTAAGAAGGTTCTAGGATGTGTGTTTTCTTCATGAGACAGCTTAAGGGTGTGCTTGTTGTGTGAGGCAAGTCTTCAATCAATCATAACCATCAATTTTGAGTAGTGCCCAAGTCCTTTGATCTTGACCCTTTAATCTTTGTCTTCTTTCTTAGTCGAATAGGGTGCTTGAGGATTGCCAAGGTGGAAAATGAAGTTTAGTGAGGTGGGGGAAGTAGGATAGTGATGTTTTGTTGTGGAGTGAAGGTTTTGTCTTTTGTTGCAGGGCCAGATACACACAAATCGTGTGTGGGAGATAATGAACAGTACTGGCGCCATTTTTAAAAGTTAGGGAGAATGGCAAGAATGGTCCCTGAGTTTATATGGTATAATTTCAATCATAGTCCTTATAGATTGGCAATTTAAGCCCTTCAAGTTGGTAAATGTTTGCACCGTTAAAGTCCTTAAGGGGACAAACGGTGTAAAAGGTTAAAAGAGGTAGGGTTACAGTTTGTTAAATGGGGTTATGGGTTATTGTTTGGGCTTGTTGTTAGGGAGCCCTATAATAAAACGAAACTTGGGCTTTTTATAAGTCTTTAAGGCTTATTAAGTCTTCAATATGTTTAAATGGGCTGACCCGGCCTATTAAATAGGTACGGGTTGGCCCATTTAACATTTCTTCGATATCGGCTCCGCCTTTGACTTTGACTTTGTCGAGGTTGACTTTGACTTTTTGACTTTTGGCTTTGATTTGACTTTTTTTTTACGCTTTTTTCGTTCTCGTGCTCGGTTTTGTCATTTTGGCTTTGTTTTTGTTCTTTTGTTGGATATCCGTTACCTGCATAATACAAATGCAAAACATACAAATACAATGTATTTTTGGTACGTTTTGGTCATTTTAGTCTGTTTTAAATTTCAATAGGTATGTGTATTTAAACACATACCAAAATTGCCCTTACTAAGAAATTGCTCGTGTCCTCAACGCAAGACTATAATAGTAAACACTTTAAGAAAACTAAAACTGATCCCCATCGACTAATTACCTCGAAAAGTAGCTAAGTGATCATCGAGGGGAATGAAAGAATCAAAAGCTTTGAAAAGCCCCGTTTTTACCATTTTTAAAGATATACACTTATTCTTACACATATTTTTTTTATTTTTCCCTTCTTTATTTGTATTTTTCTTTTTAAGTAACTAACTAACATATTTGACTTTCGTTATTTTCATAACCGTTAGGGATCATAGAACAAGACACATTTCAATCCTAAAATGCCCAAGAAGGATAAATTCATCGTCCCCGACTTTTCACTCGTCCCAAAACCAAGCTTAAAACGAAATCACCGTTAAATATAAGTTGAGATGGTAACACTACTCATATTTGCAACTTGTGAACTTTTCACTCCCGACAATTATTATATATTAGGTGAATGTGCCATTTTGAATTTCAACCATGGATCAACGCTTTGCAAAATTTCTATGCTTCACGTTTCACCCGAGAATAATAAGTTTGAGGGCGAGATCATCCCATTAAGCGACTTCGTCTTCGGCACATCCTAACGCTTGCGGCAAGCGACCAGCTTTTGACACTCCACATAGACTAGTATCGGTCTCACAGACCTTTGGTTAAAAACTCATAGGTTCACCCGTTTATTAACATAGCTTATTTAAAAAAAAGCAACAACTTAAAATGAAATAGTCAAAGTTCAAAAGCATATTTAAATTTAACAAAAAGAGATTTTCCTTACATTTATTAATTCACACTTAACATTAAACATAACCACGATGCAATTGTAACCCTCGACCTTTTAGAAGGCTGCAACATCAGTTGTGAGCCGGCAAGATGCAGCAAACTTTTATCAATCTCGGATTATTATTCTTACTATAAGGCGTTCTAAAGGCGGTACATCCGGTTGTGACGGAAAGATGCAACAAACTTTTATCAGCCCACAGTTATAATTATTATTATATTTTTTCATTTTTCATCATATTTTTCAAATTTTTTTTATTTCACGATATATAGAAGACTTCTTTTTGGAAAATTTAAGTATAAATTTGAACTAAGACTAAAATTATTGCTATCAACTACATAAAAATTGTTGATTTAAGTTCAATTTCCAAAACTAGCACGGTATTAATTAGTACCGGTTTGGAGCTTAGAAAGAAAAAGCCACAAATTTTTAACACATGTCTCTTAAGAACTTTCCAATATCTTTTAGCTTCTTACTCATAATTAACTCTATCATTTTTCGTTCTTCGTGAATTTTCGCGAACGCTTAGTCTAAAAGTTAAGGAACAAGCTACGCTCAACAACGCTTCGATCGAGTTAAAAATTTATTCTTATTCTACCCAGGCAGGAAAGTTAAAATTGTGACAAAACACTTATTTTATTTTTTGAAAATTTTGAATTTTTTTAATTTTTTGGTATTTTGGTGGTAAAAATGGAGATTACGTGAAAACAACGACTGCAGGCATAATCAAATCGATAGAGTCCCCGCCTACTAGAACTAAACATTGTCCTCAAAGTTTTTTTAAAGGGTCTCTAAGTCACTCTAAGCCGTTATTAAGGTAATGCTAAAGATAAACGTTAGACGATAAGATTTGGATATTAGATTTCCTAAATGAAGCTGAGGATTTGAAGCTCGAGTGATCGAAGGACAAAACCGCGAGCACGAAAGGCTTCAAAAATCCGGGACAATCACAAAAACACAAGCAAACGAGAATGGAAGAGGCACACCTCCTCACAACAAAAAACACTTATTCATTACTACAATACTACTACTAGGATAAGCATGGGTTGCCTCCCACGAAGCGCTTGTTTAGGGTCACTAAGCTTGACCCATTCCCCGAATTCATTGGTCCTTGGGGAAGGTTTGGAGATCCAGGACAACCATTTGTGGTACGTCCCCTCCAAAGTAGTGCTTAAGTCTATGACCGTTCACCTTGAAGTTTGGCCCGGAGTTTTGGGATAACTCGACGGTGCCATAAGGGTACACATGGGCAATGGTGAACGGTCCGGACCAACGGGATTTTAACTTGCCTGAGAAAATCTTCAATCGAGAATTAAAGAGGAGGACTTGATCACCGACGTTGAAAACGCGGTTTTTGATCTTGGAGTCATGGATCCTCTTTGTCTTCTCTTTGTAGATCAAAGAGTTCTCATAGGCTTGATCACGAAGTTCATTTAATTCATTGAGTTGAACTTTTCGGTGATCACCCGCGGTCGAAAGGTCAAAGTTTGCATGCTTCAAGGCCCAATAGGCTTTGTGCTCGAGCTCGATCGGTAGATGACATGCCTTTCCGTACACGAGCTTGTAAGGAGTACACCCGATGGGTGTTTTGTAAGCGGTACGGAAGGCCCATAGTGCGTCATCTAATTTATCCGACCAAGAGGCACGGTTTTCGCCTACGGTCCTTTCAAGAATTCGTTTCAAGCCACGATTGGAAACCTCAACTTGCCCACTTGTTTGTGGGTGATACGCGGTGGAGAGACGGTGAGTAACTCCGTATTTAAGCATGACCTTTGCAAACTGGTCATTGCAAAAATGGGTGCCGCGATCACTAATGATAGCACGAGGGGTACCGAATCGGGCGAAGAGAGATTTAAGAAATTTGCAAACAACTCGGGCGTCATTGGTGGGGAGCGCTTTCGCTTCAACCCATTTCGACAAGTAATCGACGGCCACGAGTATATATTTGTTCCCTCGTGAAGACGGGAACGACCCCATGAAATCGATGCCCCACACGTCAAAGATTTCGCAAACTTGGATGGAATTTTGTGGCATTTCATCACGTTGCGAAATTTTTCCTTGACGTTGACAAGTGTCACATCGGGTGACCAAGTCATGGGCATCTCGGTAAATAGTGGGCCAATAAAAACCGAGAATCAAAGACCTTTTTGGTGGTGTAGTTGGCACCATAATGTCCCTCGATGGGTCTACTATGGCAAGCTACGAGGATGTCAACAGCTTCTTGGCCCGCAATACACCGCCGGATCACTTGATCCGCACATATTTTGAACAAATAGGGGCCGTCCCAAAAGTAGTGTTTAACATCATTGAAAAACTTGTTCTTTTGTTGGGACGACATCCCTTTAACAATGAAATTCCCCACGTGGTAATTTGCAAAATCGGCAAATCACGGGGTACTTGAGTCACCAAGAAAAGTTACCATATTAAGTGTCTCGAGAGGAAACGTTTCATTTATCTCCTTTGGGTCGAGAACATTTTCATAAGGAATTTCTAATCGGGAAAGATGATCGGTCGGGAGATTCTCGGCTCCTTTTGTGTCAATTACTTTGAATTTGAACTCTTGAAGGAGGAGAACCCACCGGAGCAATCTCGCATTAGAATCTTTTTTAGCAAAGAGATATTTAAGGGCGGAGTGATCCGTATAAACAATGCTTTTGTTCAAGATGAGGTAAGACCGGAATTTTTCAAAGGCGTACACCACGGCTAACATTTATTTCTCCATCATGATGTAATGCGATTCCGCCTTGGTCATTGTTTTACTAGCATAGTGTATAGGCCTAAAGTGCCTTTCATGACGTTTCCCAAAGATCGCACCTATGGCAAAGTCGCTTGCATCGCACATAAGCTCAAAGGGTAAGTCCCAATCAGGGGCAATCAAGATTGGAGCTTCGGTAAGTTTTTTCTTTAATGTTTTAAAAGCTTGAATACATTCATCGGAGAAAATGAACGGAGTATTTTTCTCAAGAAGATGAGTCATCGGTCGGGAAATTTTGGAAAAATCCTTAATGAACCGTCGGTAGAAACCGGCATGACCTAGAAAACTCCGAACACCCTTGACGGTAGTGGGATAAGGTTACTTAGCAATCACATCAACTTTGGCTTTATCGACCTCAATCCCATTTTTGGAAATCTTATTGCCAAGGACAATACCTTCCTTAACTAAAAAATGACTCTTTTCCCAATTTAGACAAAGATTGGTGTCTTCACACCTTTTGAGCATCTTGTCCAAACGAGAGAGGCAATTTCAGAATGAATTCCCAAAGACCGAAAAGTCATCCATAAAGACTTCCATCGTTTTTTCGATCATATCATGAAAGATAGCCATCATACACCTTTGGAACGTGCCCGGTGCATTGCATAAGCCGAAAGGCATGCGACGGAGCGAAAGGTCCATAAGAATCGTGAATGTGGTCTTTTCTTGATCATGAGGGTCGATGAGAATTTGAAAGTAACCCGAGAAACCATCGAGAAAAAAATAGTATTCGTTTCCCGCTAGTCTTTCAAGCATTTGATCTATAAACGGTAATGGAAAGTGGTCTTACTGTGGTTTTCTCCCCCCCGTTTAACTTACGGTAGTCAATGCAAACACGCTATCCGTAATCCAATCGATCGGATCAACACGTTTCATCATTTTCAACAACGGTAAAGCCACCTTTTTTGGTACGCAATGTACGGGGCTCACCCAAGGACTATCCGAGATCGGGTAAATTAATCCGAGTCAAGAAGTTTTTCAACCTCCTTTTTGAGAACATCGTGGATTTTTTTTTTTTTGATTCACCATTTGGTGGTTGGACCGCCGGTTTGTATTCCTCTTCCATAGATTATGTAAGTACAAAATTTCCGGTTAATACCTTTAATTCGAGAGTTTCCAAGCGATGGCTCGCTTGTGAGACTTCAAAACCTTTATGAGAGCGGCTTTTTTCCACGACACTCAAGGTCTTTTAGCAATTATGACCGGCACTTGTCTTCACCCTCCAAAAAACGTACTCAAATGAGGAGGAAGTTCCTTGAGTTCGACTCGTGGGAGGTTTATCAATTGAAGATTTATCATTTTTAGCTTCACAAATTTTGATTCTTTTCGAATTTCAGCAAACACATTCCTATGAGTGGTGAGGGGTAATGATGGATCATCATTGAGAAATCATCAGAAGTAAGAATGTCCCCCTCCGAGTCCGTAATAAGAGTATCAACTTCCGTGAAGTTGGATCATCTTCAAGAGCGAGGAAAGCATCAACTTCCTCGAGAAGAAAATCACTATCCCCGAAGGGAGTGAGGGTCGGAGAAGAGGTAGAAATGACCGGGTCATAATAAGGAGTGGGATTGCCACTCGCGATCACATCGGAGAAACCGAGAAATTCTTGAGAATACTCCTCACAAGCCATATCCAAATGACGTTGATATCGGTTTTTAACCCGCATTATCATCATAAGTAAGGAGTATCTCAAAGTTTTGAATCAAGAGTGAATGGCTACGCTTCTTACAACACGAAGAGTTAATTCTCCTTCGTAAACATCAATCAAAGCACGTCCGGTCTTTAAGAAGGATCTCCCGAGAATTAGGGGGAACTCGGGATCGCATCAAAGTCTCTACGACTACAAAAAAAAAAAAATATAAAACGGCTGGGAATTGGAACTTTCCTACTCTTACGGAGACATCTTCGGAGATACCGATCAGATGAGAAATTGACCGATCCGCAAGTTTAAGAGTCATACAAGTAGGAGTGTGCTCCGGAAGAGAAAGTTTTTTCCACACGGATAATGGCATGAGATTTATGCTAGCGCCAAGATCGGCCAAGGCTAAGCACTCATCCATTACGGGAAAATCACACAGAGTGAGAAATTTGCCGGGGTCTCCATGTTTTTCGGGTAACTTTTTGAGGAGAACCGCCGAGCAATGCTCATTCAACGGAGTTCTTGCCCATTCAAACAATTTTTCTTTGTTACTAATTAAACTCTTAAGTGTCGAAGCAAATTTAGGCATGAGAGTTAAAGCATCCGCGAAGCTAATGTCGAAATACAAATCTTGAAAGATTTGGTAAAATTTCTCAATTTGATTGTTAGCTTTTTCGCGGATCTTTTGGTCATTAAGTCTAGACGGATATGGAATTTATGGTTTTGGGTTAGGCTTCGGAGCACTAACGGGAGCAACAACAGGCTTAGAATTTGGTACTTGAGGTTGAACTTGGACAACCGGAGGTTGGACGTCTTCGGTACTTCCGTTATTAGTAAGAGACACCGTGTCCTTTGTCACCTCGGTTTCATGTTCCACTACTTTAGGAGGAGAAGAAGAAGTAGTAGGAATCGTGGGTCCTTGATAAGCAACACCGCTTCGGGTGGTAATACCCTTCAAATCTTCCTTCGGGTTAGTAATGGTGTTACTCGGGAGTGTTCCTGAACCCGAAGTAGAAGCGGTATTGGAATTCACGAACTTGGTAAGCATGTCCGTTAAATTGGTCATTTGGTTTTGCAAGTTTTTATTTTGATTTTGCATATTTCTCATAACCGCATCATTAGCTTTGGCGTAGTTTTGAAATTCATCCTTTGCCACACCTTGTGTTTGGTGAACGAGAGCTTGGTAAGTGCGGGCCCCCCCCCCCATGGTAACCCGGGTTGATTATACGTAGTCAATAAATTTGGCCTTGGTTGTAATTATTCCCCCGATTTTGATTGTAACGGTTTTGATTATTTCCTTGGTTTTGTTGAACGGGAGGAAAACCAGGAGGTCGAATTTGATTAGCAAATGGGGGTCGGTAACCAGTATTTCCTTGATTGAAATTAGCCACGGCGGCTTGAGAAACATATTCTTAAATATTGTCACGATAAACGTTGCCATCGGTGACAGGACAATTTCGGTGAGAATGAGCACCATCGCAAGTTACACAACTTTCCTCGACCGCTTTTACGGTAGCGGGAGCTTGGGATTGATTTTTCTTATCGAGAAGTAAGGCTTTCACCATATCTTTAAGTTCGGCAACATCGAGAGAAATACAGGGGGTAGAATTGCTCGTACTTACTTTGGCAACAACCGGTTTGTTTCGTGAATTACGAACTTTGGATTTGCTCTCGATGATTCTTAGGCAATCTCGAGGCATTTTATCCAAAAAATTACCACCCGCGGCGAAATTCAACGAATCTTGATCATCAGAGTTCAAGGCATTGTAGAATGTATCGAGTTGATGTAATTCCGAAAATCCATGATGTGGACATGCCCAAAGAAGATCGTTGAATCGGTCCCATGCCTCGTAAAATGTTTCATCAAATCGTTGTTGAAATCTCGTGATTTCATTTCGAAGGTTTGTTGTTTTGGAGGGAGGGAAAAATTTGTTTATGAATTTCGAAACAAGATCATCCCATGTAAGAATCGATCGAGGGGGTTCTTTTTCAAGCCAAATCCGGGCGGCCCCCTCGAGGGAAAATGGGAAAAGCATAAGCTTAACCGACATACTCGGGACGTTCGGGAACTTCATCGTAGAAGTGATCTTGTTGAAATAACGAATGTGAGCATGAGGGTCTTCTTTGTCATCACTAAAAAATTGTTTATTTTGAACAAGAGTAAGCAAACCATGCTTAAGCTCAAAGTTGTCCGCGGTGATCTCGGGAACAACGATTGCATCCTTGTAACCCTCGGTGGGTGCTTCGAGCAATTGAGCCATAGTATGGATATCGGCCATCGTAACTACGGGAGGAGCTTGATTTTCAATAGGTTCCACAAGATTAAATGGTTCAACAAAAGTCGGGTGGACTTTTTGTTGTTGACGGTTAGAATTATGAGATAAAGAACGAGTGCGCATGCACTAAAATATAAAAAGAAAATTTAGACTAATTTTTTTTTTGTTTTTCAACAATGTATTCACAATGTATTTTAATAACGGACAATGAGATAAGACACTTAAACCTAATAATCAACTCGTTTCTCGGTAACTCTTTAAATAGAAAAATGCACAAAGGAGCGGAGGAGTAGGAAATCGCAAGGCTATTAAAAACCTTTCTCCTTGAGGGTTGTAGTTCGTTGGAACGACACGCCTTATACCCCTCTTAGAGTTTGTTTAACTTTCAAAGGTGAACCGTACCTCGCGAGAGACACAAAAGGTAAGTTTTTGATCTTTTATTCGGGAACTTATTAATAATAATACTTTAATTGAAAGTATTATACTGATGGTGAATTTTATTTCTTTTTTATGGACAATTTTTTAAATTTTTTGATCTTTTTTTATATTATATATATACTAATAAAAGAAAATTATTTTTGTATTTTTTTTATAAGAAAATAAGCAAAATAACTTCACACGGAAGGATCTTCAAACACAAATTGTCAAACGGCTCAACAATCGTATACAATCCTCCCCGGCAGCAGCGCCAAAAATTAATCAACTCTTGATCAACCCTTTTTAAATATATATATAAATAAATATATAATATAAGGATAAGAATCAAAAACCTCAATTGTAGTAAACCGGGAGTATGATTCCCGGGTCGTTATCCCCAACGAGGAATGCAATTGAAAGTCGGTTGACGTTTTGATAATCGATGCTTGAATGGAACAAGATTTAGATTGGTTTTCTAAAACTACGGGAAAATTAAGGCAATCACTTAAAAACAATTAAAGCAACACAATTATAAACTAAAAACGCAAACCGGGAATCCTAAAACGTGACCTAAAAACCCTAAATTATCAAAATTAAGTCCTAAAATGATCTTTTTGAATTTTATAAGTCCTAATTAACTAAAAGATAAGAACTAAGAAAACTAGACCAAAAACGAAAGTGATTAGGGCTTAAAAACACTAAAAACGTGAACGGGATTCAATCCCGCTCTTTAAAAAATCAAATTTTGCAATTTTAACCCTACGAAAGCAAATCTAATTTTCCTAAGTCCTAAATGTTAAAAGAAAATTTTCTAAAAAAGAATTATATTTTTTTGACTTTTTTATAATTTTTTATGAACTAAAAACGATTTTAATGAAATTAAATGTTTAAAAATACTAAACTAATTATAAAAATTCTGAAAAAATTAGCAAAAGTGCATTGAACAGTAAAGAATCTAATAAAAATAAAGTGGAGAAAACAGCTTATCAAATAAGCTGTTAAATAAGCTAAAACAGCTTATTTAGCAAATGGGCTCAAAATGTGTATAACAAATTAATTATGCAAGATTTAACCGAAAAGGACCCAAGGGCGAGTGGTAGTGTGTGTTGTGTGTAAAACGTTTGGTGAGTAGGGTAGAGGTCCCGGGTTCGAGCCTTGCTCACCTGGGGCATCCCCTAATCATAAATGTTTTTCTTTTTTCCATTTTTTTAACTTTTTAGAAGACTAAAAAATAAGCACTTTTAACAAAAACACTTTTTTTATAAACCAAAAATAAGCACGAAAATAAGCTAAAAAGGTGACAAATTAAGCTTAACTACACTAAGTGATAAAATGCTAACTGTTTTACTTTTTTTTTAACTGAATAAGCAAATGTAACTATAAAATAAGCTAAGACAGGTAATAAGCTATACTTAATAAGCAATTTTGAACAAAAATAAGCAACTAAGATAAGCTAGAATGACAAATTCACTAAAAAGCTATAAAACTTAAAAATATTTAAACTAAAGGCAAATAAGCTCAAATAAGCTTTAAACTAAAGGAAATAAGCTAAAATGACTTTAAACTAACCTAATAAGCTATACTAAACCTAAATTAAGCAAATGCAATAAGCTAATAAGCCTAAATAAGCAAATTAGCTTTTTGGCCAAAACTGATAAGCAAAAAGCCTAAGGGGGACTTTTCTAGCTTATTTTTAAGCTAGAAAAAGGATCCTTATGGCTTAGTGGCTTATACCACTAAAAAGAATGGCCAAAAAGCTACAATAAGCAACAAAGAAAAAGCAGTTTGAAATTCAAATAAGCACTTAAAAAGCTTCATGAAAAAGCTATCTCACACAGATTCAACACTTAGAAAAATTTTGCAATCTTCACAAATAACCACTTTTGAGCTTAAAAATAAGCACTTAAACAGATCCTTATGACTATATAACCTACAAACAGATTAAATTTGGACCTCAAAGAACAAGAATCAACAATCAAAAGAGAGTTTGAAATTCATAATAAACCACAACAAGCAATTGAAAAGGCATTTTCTCAAATTTTTCAATACTTAGCAAATTTTTGACAGATTTGGCAAAAATGCAAAACAACAATGCAGGCCTATTATCTTTGGTTTCAAACTTGTTTGAACACATGCATAAATACAAGAACATCACAAAAAACTCAATAAGCAAAAGCACAATCAAGATAAGCAGATAAAATGAGCTATAAGCTAACAAATTCAAACCAAAAACTCTTAAAACCGTGAAAATGAGATTTAACACTGAAAAACCTAAACAAACTGAATCTTAGGACTACTCTAAGCTAAACTAAACTAACCAAAAAGACATATCTCTTTTTGACCCATTTTGACCTTCAAAATCAGTTAAACCAAACACCCATTTAAATACTTTTTTACTTATTTTAACTTGATAACTTGAGTTTTTAATGAACAAACCCTTAAGACCAGATATTAAATAGCTTAAGACAATCCTAATGAACAACTTTAAACCATCAAATAAGCCAGAACAATAAGCTAAACAATTATGCAAATTTATAAGCTAAAATAAACAGATTTTAAGAAAACTTAAACAAATGATATCTAAACTATAAGCAGGCATTCATAAGCATCAAATAACATAAATAAGCATAAATAAGCAGCAAAAAGCAAGACATAAGCACAATGAGCAGTTTAATAGTAAAATAAGCTAAAACTTAGAAAAAGGAAACTTACAAAGGCCCTTACTTAAACTAGGAAAATGAGTTCAAAAGAGCTTATCTACAAGCTCTAGCTTATCTAAGATAAGCTAGTGGTGTCCATAAGCCCATCCAAGTTTGGCTTATCATCCATTAAGCTGTGGTATTTGATGGTGATATTTTTTTGTGTTTTTTTTTTGTAAAATTTTCTTAAGTACTTTATATTTAAATGAAAACAGATTAATAATATGCTTAAATAAGAGCTTAAAACAGCTTGTGAAATGCTTTTAACAATAGAAATTCAAAGATAACTTAAAAACTCAAATTCTCATTAAAGATTAAAAAGTTTACAAGGCTTGGAAATTGAAAGACAATAATTTAAATGACCTAAAAATAAGCTGAAAATTACACTAGGTGAAAAACTTAAGTAAAAACTAACTGCCCCAAGGGCTTACAAATGAGCCTATTTATAACAAGCCAAAGAAGATTCTAGGACTTGTGCTTTCTTTGTGAGAGCTCCTGCGGGTGTGTTTGTTGTGTGAGTAGGATCCAAGAGTCATCATAGCCATCCAAAATGAGTAGTGCCCAAGTTCTATCATCTCTACCCTTGATTTCTTGTCCTGTTCCTTGGACGAATAGGAATGCTAAGGATTGCCAAGGTGGATTTTGGTGGGATAAGGTGTGTATAGTTGTTGGTCGACATAGGGGAGAAGAAAGGGGAATAATGTCTTGTCTGGTAGTGAGGACATGACACAACCTGGAAGATGATGAACAGTGTTCACGCAATTTTTGAAAATTTGGAAAATTGGCAAGAATGGTCCCTGAGGTTATATTGATGTATTGCAATCATAGTCCTTCCACTTTGCATCTTTGGCCCTTGAAGTTATATTGGTGTTTGCACCGTTAGTCCTTTTAAGGACTAACGGTGTAAGGGATAAAAGGGCTTTGGAGTTAACGGGATTTATAAAGGGGCTTTGGGTTTGGGCTTGTTTGTTGGGTTGGTTATAGTTAAAAGAGAGACTTGGGGGTTTATAAGTCTTTAAGTCTTGTAATATATAAGTGGGCTAACCTGGGCCCACTAGGTGGGTACGGGTGGGCCCACTTTTGTTAATTTAGGTTTTCGAGTTCGGTTTTCGATGCTCTTTCCAATGCCACTTTCCGGGGTTGACTTTGACTTTGACTTTTTTTTGTTGGCTTTGACTTTGACTTTTTGACTTCGCATGGTCTTTCTGTTCTCGTGCTCGGTTTTATCGTTTTGGCTTCAAAATTTTTCCTTTTCTTAGATATCCGTTTCCTGCATAATACAAATGCAAAACATACAAATATAATGTATTTTTGGTACGTTTTTGGTCATTTAAGTCCGTTTTTAGTGGTCAAATGTATGTGTAATTAAACACATACCAGTTACTATAATTATGTTTTCTAGTTAAGGCATAATTAGGAGGTCCTTGAATTAATCAATGACATACAACATAAAGTATGTAGTAAAATTGTTATGTCTTCTTGTTAACACATAAACATAAGGTCCTTGAATTATTCAAAGACTTATAATGTATATTTGACATGTTTTGTTTTCTTGTAAACACATGAACATATAATTCTTGAACAGTTCTGTCTTCTTGTGAACACGTGAACATAGGGTTCTTGTATTATTCAAGAAATATACACTATAGCATGCACTTGGTTCGAAAATACTGAATAAGGTATTTGGCTCAACCCAATTAATAAGTATTTGATCCAAAGAGAATTAAGTTTTCCATGGAATTCTGATGAAGCCTCACAATTCCAATACTTATAGAATGCCACATTATTATGGTATGTCTAATAGGTTGAAACAAACTATATTCATATTGTTTGATTCTTGATAGCTTTAATTTATCTACCTCCAAAATCTATCAAGGTTAGAAAATTATGTGTGTGATGGATACACTCAATATAGTTCAAACCTAGAAGGTATTCAAGACAACCCACGACTGAAACCCCTAAACCCTTAGGGATTTTCAGTTTTTCCACTCAAACCAATCGAACCCTAAAACCTTTTGGGTTTTCGATTTTTCTACACTTCCTAGCTTGAAGATTGTAGTTATGGTGTTCCTCCTAGCTCGACGTAACACAAACCTTTGCTAAGGTTTTTGGTTAAAGGGTGATACAAGAATTAGGGTTTTGCTACAAACCCTAATTAGGGTTCTTGGAAGGAATTCCATTATGTCTTGAATAAAGTTCTGAAATTTGTTAAAATCTTATGAAGCATATTATTAACAAACTAGATATGAGAACTTAATATGTGTTTTGTGTTTCCCAATTAAGAACGATTCATTGTTGCTTAAATACTTAGTATTTAGAGAATTTTCTCTACTTATAAAAGTAAGTGGGAGCATCTACAAATCTTGAAGTAATTCAAGAACAAAATACATTACCTTCTAAATCCACTTGTGAATGTCATACTAAGGTTAAACATAAAAATGTCGAACCAAAGTATAATGTAACTCTCATTCATAAATCCGCATGGATGCCTCATCACTTGATTGATATTTTAATATCAATGCTTAGGAATATAAGTTAGAGGGTCATAACAAGCCTGCTAACTAATAAGATGAATTATCACATCTTGAATATGATAAATATCTTAGAATTATGAATGACAAGATGCAGTCCTTAAAAGGCAATCAAAGTTTTAAGCTTGATTGGTCTTTTACCTAACAATTACATTGAAAGGTGATAATGAGTTTCTTTTGAAGATAAGGACAAGATTGTATATATATTAATGCCTGACTGATGACAAAAGTTTTTAATCTTACTCAAGCAATTGACTATGATTAAATCTTTCTTTTCAACACGCATTAATTATATAAAGATAACTAATTGTCATACATATTTTCTTGAATCTGCAATATGGCGAATTGAGGATCATAACTCTTTCCTTAATGATTACCTTGCGAGGAAGATGTGTAATCAAAAGGGTTATGAGTCTATATTTGTAATATGACAATTAAGTTTTATAACTCTATTCTTTATGATTACCTTTTGCGAGGACGGTGTGTAATCAAAAGGGGTTATGAGTTTAAAATAATCTTTATAAACTATACAAGATAATAGAATCTAAGTGTGGATTGAATCATGCATCTAGGAGCTGAGATCTTAAGTTTAATCACAATATGGTTTCTGATTAAATTAAGATAACTCCTGAGTACACCTGACATCAAGTAGGAGCACTATGTTTTTTCTTAAAATTCATATGTTGTGTAACATATTGAAGGTATCATTCCATCTAAGCTAGATGTTAATCCTTCAGATTGGAATGAAACTTCACTTGGGAATTTAGGAATAAAAACAAACGACCTTGGAATAAATGTTTAATGAAAAGAACATATGCGGAAATTAAGTCCAACACAATGCAATACATCATTGAAGCAAGTCTTAAATGATATATTTCACTTGAGATAATTTAATACATGGATGGAAACCCTTTTAATGAAGGATTCATCATATATATATTATATTGTGTATGGGACTCGTTGTTACTTTTGCATAAGAGCAAGATGAGCTAACAACAACAGTATCTAATTAAGAGTGATTTAGATAACTGTTAAAACAAATGTTTACGAATTATATAAGGCATAGTGTTGTTTGTGTACACACGATGCTATAGAATAATCAATCCTAGTTAAAGTAGGATTTCATCTTTTATGATAAATCTACTAACTAGATATGCTCAGCTAAGAGCATTGTTGCATTACACATTAAAGAATAAGAATACTTTATATTTTAAGAAACTGTAAAGATGACTGCCTTGGATAGGTATGTTGTTGACTTCAAATACCCCATAAAAGTAATGTGACAATTTCATACTATGACACTTGTAATAGTATGCACATGTACAATAAGACACTCATCATACCATTCAAATCCTTCACAATTTATGAATTTGAAACAAGTATTCAGAAAGTTTACTCAGATGACTATTTAGCTTTCTTGTAAAGAAAGAATTGAGAATGTTGGAAACATTAGATTTCAACTTACTAATTAGTCATATGCATATTTGTTTTTTTAGTATTTGAATATGGAACTGAAAGCAGTTGTATTTAAATAATGAATTGACATATCAAGTATGATCATTTTTATTTATACTACTATGTTCTATGTTTGCATGTTGAATCTTTGAATAATTTAATTATTCTAAATTCGTCCATTATCAATTAACAATATGGGAATATTGTTAAATTAAGACAAATATGAGTGTTTGGTTATACATTTTTGAATCTATGGATTGTTCCCACCAAACTTATATGTTATTCACAAGGGATGCATATTGGACAACCCCAACTTTTGAATATTTACTTTTGGATCCTTGTCATGAGTAAAATATCAAAAATGGTTGAAATAAGTCATCCTTAGACTTGAGATGAAAATAAGTCTTGCATGTGTGGATATCATTTTTTAATTATAATTCAAACGTTATCCTGAATAAGGTAGTTATGAAGGCTATTTTTGGAAGTGATGTGAAGCAGCATACACGACACTTGTAGTCAATACAGAGTAAATGACTTTCTTGAAAGGGTAAATGACTTTCAAGAAAGGTTAAATGACTTTTAATTAATGAAAGGGCAAATGACTTTTAAGAAAGGATAAATGACTTTCTTGAAATGGTAAATGACTTTCAAGAAAGGGTAAATGACTTTTAAGAAAGGGTAAATAACTTTCAATGAAAGGGTAAACGACTGTCAATTAATGAAAGGGTAAATGTCTTTTAATTAAAAGGCAAAATACCAAGTCTATATAAACCTATGCTTGGTTTAGTTTTCAAACACACCAAAAACATACAACAATATACAATAGTATTTGAATTGGTTTAGAAGACTGAACTTAACAAAAACAAAGAAAATATATTCTTTTGTGTATTCAAATTGGTTTTGAAGCAAGAACAAGAACACGTGGTGTTAGCTTGTTAATCGTGAAACAAGTACTAGCATCCTGGCGTATCTGGGTGACGTGTAGTGTGAGCATACCATAGAGGTGGTTATTTTAATCACTAACAATTTCAAGATCTAGATCTACTCTCGTTTATTGATTTTATATCAATAACAAAGGTTAGTATATTGTTTATATTATTATGTGTTAATTTATAACATCAAGCTAGATCCAATCCGCTGCATACTCGTAGTTACTTGGTTAACTAGTTTGTAAAATCCCAACACATTATTTTAAGGAGATATCATATGTACGATTTTGTAGATATATGATTTTTATTGTTGTACAATGTGAATATATTATTGTATTTTTAAGTAATGGGGTGTATTAATTATTTATTAATTATGTATTAATTATTTTCATTTTTAAATATTTATGTAATGAGATGTTTTATTAGGAATATTAATTATGTTTTAATTATCAAGTTTTAATTATGTTTATATGAGTTGTACATTATGCATAAACATGTATAAGTTGAAAATTAAATATTACTAAATATAGAAAGTGATTATGCTTTATATGTAATTAAGATATAAACAAGTTAATTCCAAGCACGCAAGAATAAACAAGAAGCTATTTATTGTTCTTGGTTTATTTTGTCTTATATTGTCAAGTCAATCGAACGTATCCTTCTTATAGGATTCGATTGGTTTTGAAGCAAGATCTACACACTCGTTGTTTTGTTAGGATCTAGGAACACACAGGACACTAGTTTGTTTGGTTTTCGGTTCAAGTAAATAAAGCATACACCATCGGTGTTTGGAGCTCGTGAAGTTACGGCTGGCATTGTTGCGTACTTGTTCGACGTGTTGTGTGATCAACCGTAGATGTGGTAATTTAATCACTCGTTTCAAGATCAAGATCCGGCGTAAGTTTATTGATTTTTATCATTAAACAAAAGGTTAGTAAATTACTTGTTTTATTTATTAAGTGTTATTTCTATGTTGCCTTAACCTAGATCCAATCCGCTGCGTACTCGTAGCTAATTGGTTACCTAGAATGTTAAATCCCAACAACTTTCAGCTTGTTTCATTAGTTTGGCCCATTTGATCTATTAAAGTTATATTCGACCCCTGTGATAAAACACAACCCTAATCGACCCATTCACAAGTAACTGGGTCGAAACTGCTTGAGTCCAGTCAATACTTCTACATTTCAATTCCAAAAATACGAGCTAAGTTATCATATGGATGTTGACTGTTGGTCAGTTTGACCTCATAATTACAGCTCTTTTATGGAAGGAGTACCATGTGGTAATTTGCTAAGTGTATTATGTAAATACAGTTTTGCAGCTGCTCTATTGCAACATAATGTTTGGGTAATGAATGTGGTGCCTGTGTATGCACCTGAACAATTCCCATAATCTTTGAACGTGGTTGTTGGCTTATCATGATTGTTAGTGAAATCCTTTGCGTACATATCAAGATCATATGACCTTTTGCATGCAGATCATCTCTTCTCTAGGCTTAAAAACAGGTTAGTTTGAATTTATACCATCTCATAACTCTGTCCTGTATAAGTGTTTACTTGGCACCAAACAAAACTAATAAAGCATTTATGAGGATAGTTTGGTCATCATAGTAGAACTTTCTGTATTCGATTAATATTCAATATGAGACATCTCATAATCCAATTTTTAATCAGTGGCCTGATCATAGAAGAGTGTTTCACTGTTGTGAGAAAGGCTCGGTTTTACACCTTTTCCAAGTTCTTGTTCATATAAACCATAATCATCCATATAAGTTTGTCTTTCTGATCACAGACCATTAGAGATACAGCGGGATTCGGATTTTGCAGGTTGTATGTTGTACTTCGGGTGACTTTCGACCCATTGGGCATGTCTCTTTGTTAGCTTAGTTATTTTACCAGTTTGTCTGGTTATAGATAATTTAGAATCCAAATCAATCCATTTAACACTGAAACATGTTGAACGTGCCAATTTTACTGGTCAATATAAAACATAAAAAAAATATGTTGCAGGTGTAAGAAAGCAGCAACCATAGTTGTTGAAATGGATCGCATATTAAGACCTGGTGGTTGGGCAATCATACGCGACAAGGGGCCAATACTAAAATCATTAGAGACAATTTTCAAAAGTTTAAATTGGGAGATACGAATGACGTTTGTTCAGAACAAAGAGGGCATTCTATGCGTTCAAAAGACCATGTGGCGACCTTGATGTTCTGTAGATTTATGTTTGTTGCACACAAACTGATTGCTTGATTGTGTGGGATATATTTTGATTGTTATATTAGGTAAACTTTTTGAGAATTAGTATAGGAAAATCAGTGAGGTTTGTTATGGCAATAGTGTAAATCAATGAGCATTGGGTTGTTTGGAAGCTAACAGAAATTGTATACTTGGTGAGCAACCACTTGTGTGTTTGATAAGGAACAAACCTCATTTGGTTAGTGGTGCAGGCTAGTTGATCTTAAACGACATCATTTTTATTCTTGTATACTCTCTCCCTTTTCTGCATGATTGGTGCCAATCTAGATCATGCGTTTTGGTAGTGATGAAGCCAGAAGCTAGTTGGTGTCTCGGTACAGATGTAGCAGACGGTGATAATGGAGCCATAAGTGATTTTGTAAAGGTGTAATAATCGGACAAAAAATGGGACAAATTTCGAAGAAAGCCTTTTGCTTCAATGTATGTTCTTCGACGCTTCCATTCCTGCCTACTGGTTGTTGTCAAGAACTGGGCTGAGGTCACATCTTTATATGCTTTTGATGCAATTCTGTATTTTACTTATTTTCTTTTAAATGCACCATGATTTCTGGAGAGCTGCAGCATCAGGTTTTTTTTTAGAGAGAGGCTGAAAAATATAGTACTAAACAAAAAAACACGGTTTAAGAAAAACATTATCATAACTGATTTCTCTATCTTACTTTTTGCAGAATGACAGTTTTACTATTAACTAATTAATTAATGCATTCTTTAAAGTTTGTAATATTAATTTCAACCAAGGGTAATAAGGTAAACTCGATTAAACTTTCCTATCTATTTTTATTAGTGGACAATTAAATCGGGACATTCAAAAAAGAAAAACGTGGACTATTAATTTGGGACGGAGGGAGTATCTAATACACTATTTTTTGCCAAACAACTAAATGACAACTCTTTTAAGTTTAATCTATATAAATACACTTATTTATCTTATCTAAACTTATATAAAGCATTTGAATGTGTGTTTTTATTTATAAAAGTGGTAAGTGATTTAAGTTACATATTTTTTCTTTATGGAATGATCTCTAAACATATAAGAATCAAAGTATATTAATCTATGAACTTGTAAAAAAATTGTGTAATTCCTTTTTAAATATCAAGATTTTAAAAACTAAACTTGTAACATTCACTATATCTATAACATTCAATGCAATATCACTTAAAAATCAAAATGTTAAAACTTAAGAACTAGACATCTAAAATTTTCTTGAGAAATGCTAAAACCACAAAGAGTTTACAATTTTTTTTCACAAAATGATATGCATTATGATGATTTGTACATCATTGGCTAATTAAAAGATAAGAGATAAACAGCTTGAATCCAATTATTGCATGTCACATCATTTTGTGGAATTTTTTTGTAAACTCTTTGTGGTCTCTAGATTTCTATTTTCTTTGGTATGTCTTTGGGTACGCCGAGTTCGGTTTCGACCGACACCACAATGTTCGGTCGCCAGCATAGTGCATGAGTCGGTCGTTGTCGGTCGGTTGAGAAAGGTAGTCGTGAAAACATCGGACGTTTATCGATTGAGGGGTAAAAAAAAGGTAGTGTCTGATTTTCTTGTTTTATATTAAAAAAAACTTTTTAACTTTTTTTTTTTTTAATTTAACACTATAAATACCCATTCTTTTCATCAATTTTTTCACACATTCAAACAACAATTCAAAATACTTCTCCCAATTCAAAAACTCACCATGTTTAACAAGAATAAGAAAACTCCCAAATCAAAAACTCCGAATTCCCGACTTCAACAAAGTGTTCCGCATTTAACAACGGATCCGAATTTTCAATTATCCGGTGTTTCACCACCCATCCGCTTTCGATCCCCTAGTTTTGAATATAACTCACAATTACCACAACCACCTCAACAAAATAACATGTTTTATCAAAAGCGTCCATTCCATCCTCCGTATAACAACCAAAATTCTTTTTACCAATCACCAACTAGGTTGTATCGTCCTACTATGGAATCATCGTCTTCCCACGCAAATCAACCTTGTTCTCCGGTTAATCGTATCAATCTTGATATGGATTTTGAGCAGTTAATGTTTAGTCAAGAGTATTACCCGAGCCAAAATTATTATATGGGTCACGGTTCGGCTCCAGTTAACGACGACGAAGAAGACGATTCTCCTGTCGAAGAGGTGTCACCCGTCAAACCTAAGAAGCCCTCGAGACGTGCAGCAAGGGCCAAGAAGAATGATCCCAAGGAGCCGCCAAAAGAGTGGACAGTGGAGGAAAAGATCGCGTTGTGCCAAGCTTGGTGCGATGTGTCATAAAATAATATTGTAGGAAACAGTATGAAGACTAAGGGGTTTTGGGATGCGGTTATTATGTACTTTGAAAAGGAAACTGGTTCATCAAGAGGTTATGACTCGATCCTTAGCAAATGGAAAAATAGGGTTCACCCTAGAATTGGTGCTTTTTGTGCTATCATCAATAATGTTGAAGATAATCACGAAAGTGGTTCAAATGACCTTGATGTGTTCCAAAAAGCGTGTGCAGAATACAAAATGATTTACAAGCAATACTTTACGTTGGAGCATTGTTATAACATTTTGAAAGATCACTAAGGTTGGTTAGACATTTAGATGCCTTCTTTTTACAACAATGCAAAGGGGCGAAAAAAGTCCAATACTTCTGAAACCACCTCAGGGTCAGCATCTGGTGGTTTTAATTTGAACAATGAAGCGAAAGAGCCTGTGGAAGAGACTCAAGAAGTACGACCACTGGGTCGTGACCAATCAAAGGCCAAGAAGAAATCAGCTGCCTCTTCTCGTGGAAAATCTTCTTTATTTGTTGATTTGGTAGCCAAAAAATTCTTAAACATTAAAAAAGAAAAATGGAACAAGAGGGAGGAACAACAACAGTCCTATATCCAGTTGAAGAATCGAGAGTTGGATATCCGAAAGGCCGAGCGTCGGGAAGCTGCAGAGTTGAAAAGAGAGAAAATTGCAATTCAGCATCGAACGCTTGAATTAGCCGAAAGAGAGAAACGAGACAGAGACATCTTATTCTATAATACAGAAATCAATTCCTCTTTGCCCGCAATACAACAACAGAAGCTGCAGGAAATGAAAGACGAAATCAGGGAGCGATATAACTTAGATTATTAGTTTAAGTTTTTAATTATTATTATGTTATTTTTATGTAATGTTTCTATATTTATGTAATGTTTTTGTTTTTAATGAAATTTAATTTTGTTGTTAAAAAACTTTGAAAAAAAATAAAGGTCGCCTTATAGTGGCAAAAAGTCGCCTGTAGGTCGCCGAAGAGAGAAAACTGATGTGGCATGGTAAAATGTAGGTCGCTGGTAGTCGCTGTAGTGCATAGCCTTACACAATACCAAATCTTTTACCGAGTCATTCACATATAGCCACTATAGACATAACATACACTATGGATTATGGAGTGTCAAAATAAAATTCAGATTTTGATATTTGATGAATTTAAGCGTGGCATTAAGCTAATAAGGGTTATATTATCTTTGTCTCTTACGAGTTGATTCAAGATATAAGTTACGTGATAACATACATAATTCTTAATCAGAGCTGAGTCGCAAGTTAACTATGTTTCATACACATAGATACATACAAACATGCTTACCTTGTTATGAATCTATCTTTTTAATGACATGATCGTTACATTTATCTAGCTTTGTTTCAGATAGTAAATATAACGGTTAAAGACTAACGCCTTTAAATTTAGATTAGTTGAGAATCTTAATGGCGACATGTAATCATTAGACAAAGTATGTTGAGACTACCTGATAGGTCACATGAATCTCGAATCAATCAATAATCACATTAAGATTAGAGAGATGAAGTGGCAAGTAAGGGATAAATTCAACTCTTATTAGGGAGGGAAAATGAGAGTTAATTACAAGGGCATCCAACCTTATAATGAAGATTAGAGGGTATTTATAGGCAATGGGAGGGTTGGCGTCCCTTCTTTATTTCTACTTGTCAATACTAGTCCTTAGGACTTTGGTTATTAATGCTTTTCGTACTTAAAGCATTATAAACCTTATTACAAGGATATATATAAACTAAACAAAAATAAGTCTAATAACAAAATATAATAAAACCACATAATCGACACTTTTCAATAACCTTACAATCTCCCTAAGGTCGAAATTCTGGGCCGTTCCTCCTTGGTCAAGTGGTCTTTCATTCAGTACATCTCCCATTTCGCATTTGATCTTGATAATTTAATCGAACTTCAAATCTCTTCTTCAAACAACATTAAGAAACTCAATTTCTCATTTGTAGTTCTTTTTTTGCGCATACGCGCGTCATACTTGACATAATTATAATAACTCTTTAGACCTTCAAGCATTCTTCTCAGTGTTGCATCACAAAACTTATCGTATCTCTGAATGTCTCATCACCCTTTTCTCTTTCTTGCTATTAGTGTAAACTGAATCTCATGTACGGTCTATAGACATTGAAGAAAAACACTCATTATTCTTCAATTCTGGGATTAATTGTTGTTGCAGTGAGATTAACTTCTGTTGATAGCTTTCGATTCAAGTTGAAAATCATGAACTCTTTCCCATATCACTGAAACTCTGATGAAACATGATTAGAGACATAGCAGTCAATGTATTAGCATAATCATGGTAACCTTGTTCATGTCACGATAACAGATACATGTCTTCAATGTCATTCTTATTGGAGGTATCTTGTAATCTGGCTCGGTTATTGTCACTATGCAATCATTAGCTCTTCTTGCCACAATCCTCTGTGATAAACTTATTGTTTCATAAACCTAATTCCCAGTATTGTATTGATGACTTGAACGATCTTAGAGTTTGAATAAATCTCTTCCTTTGGTCTTCCAGGTTCTTTCTGTCTCCTTATGTAGAAGATCTTCGCATGAGGATTCTTCCCAGTTTTCAAACCTATATCTTGCAATAAGGATTAACTTTTTATACACTTATTATAACCCATATGGAGGTCCGTTCTTCAATATCAGCATCATGATGACAATTAGCTGTAAATTTATGAAGTGACAAATACGAATCTTCTTAAGGGACTGATTTTCCTTTCTTTAAGTACAAAAGGTCTTGATTGATCAGAGATAGTGCTGGAGCTTCAGGATCTCTTTGACAGCTTTGAACTAATGGTGTGATCTTTCGTGGATGCGAAGAGACAAGAATTTCCTTTCTGCTTTCCCAAACAATGTCACTTTGCAAGAAATTCTTCATCTGATCAATGTGATACTGATGTTCATCTCCTGAAGTACATCTTTGTCTTAGCATCTCATCTGCCATCTTCTTCAACTTAGCTTCATCAATTGTCAAAGATATCTCTTCCATGATGTCTTGTGTTACTTGCTTAGTTTGGAATTCTTCATCATCATCAGATGCATAAGAATCACGTCACAGAAATAAATTTCATCATTCTTGTTCCTTGATTACCTGAAGTAGAGGGACCTGGTTCACTCTACATTAAACTTGTCCAGACGATGATCTCCAGATACATATGTTCATACTCTGCTGTCTTCTGCTTTTGCACTATTCTCCCCACCTCAGGATGAGCTATCATATGAGGAATCGTCTTGATATCTTGTCGCGAACGACGAAGATTTACAAGCAGTTTGTGGTACCTGAGTCTTCTCAAACTTCATCTGGAGAGCCAACCAGATTGCTATGTCTTGTTGTTGTAACAGAGGATCAGCCTTCATAGCAAGTACATTGATGTTGTGTTCTGGAAACAGGACCTCCCATAAACTACTCGAACATCTTGTGTGATTGAGCTTGTGCCGGATGAACATGAAGAAATATGACTCTACATATAACCTGCAGTAAGATGCATCAACTAAAGAAGGAATAACATTCGTCAATTGCAGTTTGCATCTGTGTGATTATACTGTGCCTTGCATTACGCCCACGTTTTTGCAAGTAAAGCTTTAGAGATTAATCTTTCCGGTTCTCTTCTTTGTCGTTTTCTTTCCAGAATCAACCCCTTCCGAAAGATACACTGGAACTGTCACGAACTTGCGCATGCTTCCTTTTTTAACTTGCTCCGTTACTTTCTCTTTTCACACAACGACGGTAGCGTTTTCCTTCATGACAATCATGAAGATTAATCAAAAAGTTGATCACTTGATTGTACGTGGGCATGAACCTTTTTTGAGATGTGCTCAAATAAGTAACCAAATCGTCTGTAATTCATGAAAGAAACTCTTTGTATCTTTGAATCGATTGGTTTTGCCTTTGTTCAAGATAGAAGACGATTGGATTTTTTTTGTTAACTTTGGTTCAGAATGAAATGATGAGGTGTATAGGATGAGTAAATCGTACAATTTCTGAGTTTCTCGGTATCGAAGACTACAAAGAGTAGAGAGATTCTCGATTGATCTAGTTGGTGAGGGAATTTGTTTAGCTCAAAATATTGACGGTTTCGAACATAGTGAAGTACGGTCATTAGTATTTAAGTCTCGGTCATTCAATTAGTTAAAGTTGTAATAGGAAAGTATCGGGTTCGCGGCTGATAGTTTATCTAATAGTGTATATGCTTTGGGGTTTAATCCAGCAAAACACGAGCCTGGGTCCTAGTTAAGTTCCGCGCGTCATTAAACGCGTCGGGGTAAACAACTCACTCTCTTTCTCTTTTCTAGATCAAATTCGTGTATGATATATATGTTATGAAGTGTTAACTGGATCCTACAATTGGCATCAGAGCAAAGGGTGGATTCGTGATTGACTCGTGTGGCTAAACTAGATTAAAATTCGTGGCTTATATTGTGACAAAAAACCCCATGGCTCAAAAAAAAAATTAGGCTTATTGGTTGGTTAATCTTGTTCTATCTTTGTTCTACACATCAAAAAGGTTAGATTGTAACAATTTCAAGTGGTATACAAGCTCCTAGTTCGATTTATAAGGTTATTAAGTTTGGTGTTCTTCGTGGAGGGTTGCTTCGTTTTTTATGATCCACGAAGAAATACATGTTATTGGAAGGTTAATCTTCATACACCATCTTAGTATTGCATATTAGAGCTTTGTTTCGTGGTTAAAAAGATCACATGGATTGATTTTTGTTGAATTCGAACTAGTGTTCTTCGTGGAGGTTTGAGTATTTTATAATACTCTAGCCGGCGGTTTGACAGGAAAGGGGGACAAGATCCACGTTTTTAGGAAAAAGTCAAAGGCGAGTTGCCAAAAGTCAAAGGCGAGTTGTTTTTTTAATAAAAATTTGGTGGCGGTTTGCTTTTATAGTGGCGAGTTACCACAGGTTGCCACGGCGAGTTGCTTAAAATATTGATCAAAAGGAAAAGTTACCATGCTCAAAATTCTAAAATCAACGGCGGTTTGAGAAAATTTCTTGGCGGCGAGTTGCCATAGGTCACGGCGGTTTGCTAATAAGTGAGGCGGTTTGATAGGCAGCGAGTTAACAAAAACAAAAGGCGGTTTGATTATTTTATTTAGGCGGCGAATTGTCAAAAGGAAGCAGCGGTTTGAATATTAAATTAGGAGGCGAGTTGATCATTTTCAGTGGCGATTTGCTTCATTCTTGGAGGCGACTTGCTTAATTTTCCAAGGCGGTTTGGTTACATTCTTGAAGGAGGTTTACTCAACACCTAACACAGCGGTTTGCTCAACACCTAACGCAGCGGTTTGGTTACATCCAAACGACACCCTTTTTAGCGACACTTTTTTACGGAAAGAGTTAAGTAATATGTAATTTTTTATATAGCCTTTCTAACTTATTTTTACATCAAATTCAAATTTTGGAAATAGGGTAAAAAAAATCGGTCGACACCTTTTCAGCGACACTTTTTGGCGGGAAAAATTAAGTAAAATATAATTTTTTCTATAGCCTTTTTAGCTTATTTTTACACCAAATTTAGATTTTGGTAATAAGGTAAAGAAAATTTCATAATCCAA
>BQNB010012952.1:3244-78126 GCA_026074375.1 Tanacetum coccineum
AAATAGGGATTTAAAATGCTCTTAGAGCTATTCTACAAGCTCCAGCTTATCATAGATAAGCTGGTTAAGACCCATAAGCCCATCCTTGACTGGCTTATCTTCCATTAGCTTATAATGACTTTTGAGATGCACTAAATGACAACTAGTATTCAGTTGAGCTCTAACAAGCTTAACTAAATATTTAACAGCTTATTAAGGAAATAAAAGAGCTTATTGCTTTAAACACCTTTTAAATGAAATTTGCATAAAAAGTACATTAAAACACAATTTGAAATAAACTGAAATTTCATTAATCATAATAGTTTACAATGCTTTAAAATGAAAATTACAAAATGAAAAATGCATAATAAGCTGGAAATAAGCTACCTTAATCTACTCCTACTCCTAAGCTAGATTATACTACTCCTAGATGATCCTAACTATGTGAAATCCTCTCCTATTTATAGTACCATGAAGAAGCTTCTAGCCCTTGAGACGCTCCTCCATCTTTAATCTTGGCCTTTCAATCTAAACCGCCTCATTTCCATCAATCTTGGACCATTGGATTGTGTGCACGTCACATCCTCCTATAGGATATCCCCAGATTGCCAGCGTGGCTAGTAGTTGTCAGAACTTGTCAGGCTTCTAGAAGGTGTAAGAGATGCGTGGGTGATTGGGTGAAAATGCTTTAACTCGTCACTAAATGTGTTGCAGTTAAAAAAAACATAGGAGGGAGGAGGTGATGAATAGTAATTTTGACTTGGGTGCGTTTTAGTTTTATTTGTTTAACTTTGGACTCAGGGTGGGAATTGGGCCAGGAAATGATAAATCATTTTTATCAATTGGGCCAAGGACATATTATAGACTTTAGAATTGAATTTGGACTTAATTTATAAAAGGGTTTATGGTTAAATACTTCAATGCTTAATGGACTGACCCGACCCAATAAATGGGTACGGGTTGGCCCATTAAGGATGAATACGCCTTCAAGAGGATCCATACCATCAAAGACTGCTGCTGATGCGAAAGTAGCCATCTAAGAAATGACTGAATACTCTCAAAAATGGCACAATGGAACATCTAGGACCAGAAGTATTGAAATTTCTGACGGATTAGCAGCCATACAAGCACAACTCAACAATCTTAGAAGAGAAATTAAGAAAGTGAATGAAAAAGTTTATGCTGCTCAAGTAGGATGTGAACAATGTAAAGGTCCCCACTACGCCAAACATTGCCCACTCAAGGAAGAAGGGAAAACCCTCGAAGAAGCTTACTACACTCAATTTGGTGCACCTTTTCAAGGAGGGGGATATAGAGCAACTGCTCTGGGATTCTACCAAAGGAACAATGCAAACCCTTCGTACAAAAATGCAGGAAATCTATGGAAGAAACCCTAAGCAAATTTATGGGGGAATCAACAAAAAGACATGAGGAGAACTCCAATTTGATCAAAGAGATCCGAGCTTTAACGGATGCTGCCATAAAGAACCAAGGAGCATCAATTAAAACTTTGGAGATCCAAATCGGGCAAATGAGCAGGGTACTACAGGAAAGAGGATTTGGAAGTTTACTGAGCTATACTAAAACTAACCCGAGAGACCATGTCAAATCGATCTCGACTATTGTTGAAGCTGATGCAAGCTCGATATGCCATATTGGATCACACCAATACGCCGTATCCACTAAACAGAACAGTACACTGATGTACGAGACAAAACAAACAACAATCCCGTTTCCGAGTCGTTTGAACAATTGCTACTGTGAAAATAAGAAGGGATCATATGGACCGCAATTTTCAGAAGCTCACTCATATGGAGCTTCACATATCAATAAATCCATACCCCGAAAGGAGAATGTCACACCCCCAAACAGGGCCTAGTCGGAAACACGTGTCCGGGGGCGTGGCATCATAATATACATCACACAAGATACAAAGAATGACCTCTAAGGGTACGTTTAAAAATCCAACATCGTTGCATAAATTAAAATAGTTAAAGTTCTATATAGGCCCAAAGATAATATGCGGAAGCAAATAGAAGGTTTTAAAGTTTGACAACGATGTTAACATAGATAATAATAATTCTTGAAAATCGGTCCAATGTATGGCAACACCATAAAGCAAGCAAAAACATCCACCGCTAAGCACCTGAGAAAAACATGCTAAAACATCAACATAAAGTTGGTGAATTCATAGGTTTGAATTTAGTGGACCACAAGTTCATAGTACGCACGTGACAGTTATAAGAGATACAACTTCACATAGAAAAAATTTTACTGTTGCGCTAAGCTCATGACACCGAAGCTCAATTTGAAAGGAAGCATATTATATGCCAAATAAGAATTAATTGCCCTAAAGGTATCCGACCAAGATCACCTACTAAAATCCGACATGGTATATATCCGTTTATCGGGAGCCCCGTGGGTAGTGAGCGCTACTCACCCGGATAGGGATAATTAGTCTAATAGATCTATTTACAACATTCATGCTTACTTAACCAGTCCGTCGGTTAAGCAATTGACTGTTTGATGAGGTGTCATTTTATACTCTTTTTTGGGGTCGTTTAACCCTCAAAATCATGTGTTTATGCCCAAAATAGGTACCTAATCATTCCTTTTCAGATATTTCTCATTTGAAAGACATTTGGATGAATTACACGTGATTTGGAGAAGAAACGGACGAGACTACGAACCAACACTAAGAGTCTTGAAGATTTGTACTCAAAGAGCCTGGAGACGTCATCACAAGCTATACATGATGCCGTCACAACTCATCAAGTGACGGCGTCACAACATTCCATGAGGGCGTCAACCCATACTGACTCAAATGCAGATCTAGAAGATTCTATTTATGACGGCGTCATGACTAAAATGCAACGCCGTCACATCGTTTTTCCTATATATACAAACCCGAATTTAGGGTTTTGAGTGTGTAACTTTAGAATAAAAAGAGGGTACGAACCCTAGTTAGTTTAGCAGCTATAGGAGATGATTTTAGGGCCTAAAAACCCTATTGTACTTCTTCCGATTCATGTTTTAATCAAGTAAGGTTTACTTAATCATTCAATATGTCTATGTGTTGTTTGATTTATTATTCTTGCTTTATCTTTAACATGCTTGGCTAAACCTCCTATTATGTTTATTTATGATTGTATGAAACCTAAAATGTAGATCTTAGTGGTGTTGCTTCTTGTGATGGATGTGCATGTTAGGGCTTAGAAAACTAACTTTGTCTGCATCGCTGTTGATATGTCTAGGGAAACGTGATTGTGTAGAAAGGATATCATCAGGAAACAGTCTTCATACTACCTTACCCCCTAATATGGTTGATCCACTTTTAATATATTTCACATGCACTTAGTGTACTCCTAGGGGTCGTGTAATAGTCTTCATGCTACCTTGCATGTGCGTTGCTCTAGCGGCATACTAAGTAGATGGCGGGTTCGTGTAATTCGTTCATGCTTTAGAAAATAGTTACATAGATCATCACAAGTGTGACAAGGCAACAACACTAGGAGAAGCAATTTAGGGAGTAATACATGATTAAATAAACACAGTCTTTTATCTTATTATTATCACCATTAGTGTAAAATATATTTAGTTAATAGCTAAAACCAACCACCTCTCCAATTATATGATTTACTTGCTTTCCATAAAATACAAAAATACAAAAAGAATCTTCCTTCGACCTTTATAATTCTATTAGACCGTGATCAATCCTTCTCAACCTAATCCTCAAGTGAACGATAAACAACCTCGAGTCTTGCCTATACTACACTACAACGATTAGGTGCACTGCCTAGGGAGTTGTAAAACTTCTTGTTGAAGTCTAACGACGACCACATCAAGTTTTTGGCGCTGCCGCCTGGGGAATATTTAGGTTTTGATCATAATTTAGCTTAGTTTTACTTGCTTGAATCCTTTCAAGTAAGAATTTTATTCCCGCACATTAGCTTTCTTGTAGTCTATATTTTCTTCATGTTATTTGTTTCGTAACCCATTCTCGTCAACCACCATGGGAGACGAGAATCCTATCCGTACTCTAGGAGATTACTCCAAACCAAGCCACGAGGGCTATAGGAATACCATCGAGCTCCCTGAAGGGAACAACGTGGTACCTCTTCGATCCGACACCATCCGGTTGGTGCAAAACGGATGCTCATTCCACGGACTTCGGTCCGAGGATCCAAACCAACACCTCAAGGATTTTCTTAAACTTGTGGACTCACTTGACCTTGACGGTGAAAATAGGGAAAGAACGCGCCTGCGTTTATTTCAATTTTCCCTTCCCGATCAAGCTAGCAATTGGCTTGAATGCCTTCCAGGAAGGATCATCTTCACATTGGAGGATTTACTACCGTTTCCTTGCTCATTTCTTTCCACCAGGAAGGATCACAAAACTTCGCAATGATATCTTGATGTTCCAACAACATCATGGAGAATCTTTATCCGAAGCATGGACTCGTTTTAAGGACTTACTCTAAAAAGTCCCTCATCATGGCATTGATCGTTGGCTTCAAATCCAAATTTTCTATGATCATGTCTCCTTTCATCTTAAGTGCGAGATTGACCGCGCCGCTGGTGGTAAATTCCGTAATAGGAATACCGACGAACGAATCTTGGGAAATTATTAAGAACCTCGCCCTCTACGACCATGAAGGTTAGGATGAAATAAAAGAATTCGTCAAACCGGTCAAAGCCATTTCTACACCTCAAGGCGTCCCAAAAACACCTGACCGGAGACTTCTCGAGCTCAAAGACTAGATCAATTTCTTACTAAAAGGGTCACGACCGACGCCCGCACCGAGCTCAACACACACCCCCAAGCTTATGTCAATGCATTCCATCCGAACTTCCATCCGCAAAATCAAAATGAACCACCAATACTAAGCACTTTTGCTTTTCGTGAATGTATAGGTCCAAGCCCTCAACCGCAAGAATTAGATACCACTTTTGAAGCTCGAGTACGGGATTACATGGCAACGCACACCGAAAGGATGAAAAGAATCAAGAACACCATTTTCAAGCAACGCGGAGGAGTTTTTTTCCCAACTTTATAGTTAGGGTTCTCAGGAACTCACGAATTAAACAGAAACCCCTAAGAAAATATTTAATAAGAGAAGAAGCCAATTCCTCGTCAGCTCAGTACGTGAATTTATTTACATGACTAAAGATGAGAGGAGGGGTAATATGACGAAGGTGACACCTAACAACGCTGAGAAGCTCACCGAAACAGAAACGGAAATACCAGTAATAGAGGTCGAGAAAATAAAAGAAGTTGAAAACAAGGCCGAAAGCAAATCAATCAAATCATCTGAGAGCGAAGAAGCAGTAGAAGCACCCAGTTCTCAGCTTGTTGCATATTACCTAAAGCACAAGATCAATGAAAAGCTGATAAAGGAGCTAGTCAACAACAACAGATTCAATAACTCTCGGTCAAGAAACCAAGATGGAAAGAAAAAGGAGAAGGAGTATAAGGTATTACCTGGGGGACCTACTTATGATGCGATTCTCAAGAAAAAGATAACAAAGAAGGAGGACATCAGAGGGGATTTTGAAATACCTTGCAGCATAAAGAACCTTAAGAATGTAAACGCCCTCGTCGATCAAGGGTCCGACATGAATGTCATGCCCTACTCCACACACATGAAACTCACCGATGAAAGGCCTGCTGAGATTGACATCAGACTCTCACTGGCTAGCCACTCGTACATTTACCCCTTAGGAATCGCTGAGGATGTGTTAGTAGAGGTCGCTGAACACATATACCCCGTAGATTTTGTGATCTTGGATATTAGGGAAATTGAAAATAGGCCTTTCATCTTAGGAACACCATTCTTAACAACAGCCAAGGCCTCAATTAAGTTCGATACTGGAAATCGATAACTCTAAGGTCAGGAAAGCATAAGGTAAGTTTCCATAGGATACCCGATTGCTCCAATGTGACTGACAAAGGAGTAAGAAACGACATAGAGCCCATAGCCCCCACCATGACTGTAAATAGGCTAGTCCTTGAATGGGAAGAAAAGATAAAGCTCCACTTAGAAAGGGAGATGAAGTTCAACCAGTGGGGGAGCAAAAATTTCAAGGGCAAGCGTCCCACTCTTGTTGGAACCAAGGAAGGAATGGATGATGAAGAAGAAGTCACATAAGGACGTGTGACTTCGAGTCTGGCTACAAGACTCGTTAATAAAGAAAAGCGCTTCGTGGGAGGCAACCCAATTTACCTTTCCCGCAATTAGGAGTGTCATGTGTGTTTTAATTCTTTACCATTTGTTTTATTATGTTTGAATTATCTTGTAATCATGCTTTGTATTGTTTTTAACCTCGTCTTAATTTCAATCAAAGGTATTTTGCAAACAATAAGTGTAGGGGAATTTATCCGGCTTTTGAGCCAAAATTCAAACATGTTGAATGAATTGTTTAGATTAATTCGCGTCATATGATTGAATTGTTAAATCTCAGGTTTTATGTAGCCATTTGTATAGGAATTAACTTATAGAATCAAGTGCAGGAAATTTTTCATCAAAAACAAAAATTTCGTTTTCACAAACTCTGGAGATTGCGTCACGATTAACACGCGACGCCGTCGCCACGACACCTGTGACGGGGTCACCACAACCCTGACGACATCAAATGCCCAGGTTCAGAAAACTTAAAGTTTTTAATTATTTTTGAAAATAGAACTTGCAAAACATTTAATATATGTATTCTTCTATTATAAACCTGCAAAACCTAATGAGTTTAACAATTCTTTCATCCTATCTATCGAGTCGAACCCTAAATTCACATTGTATATTGGTAAATCGCACATTTTACGCTTGGTGTAGTTGTCTTTGTCTTTGATTACAAGTTATATTTGATGAGAAGAAGCTTGGAAGTTCCTAGGAAGTTTCATTAGACGATTCTCAGAGGGTGATTTAACCAGTTATCGCATGTTTCTTTTCTATTATTGAGTAAACCAAGGAAGTACTAGTTTCTTTTCCTTGTTTTCTTTTACCTTTATTAATTTTAGCGGGTGCTTCTAGAGAACATTGGGGACAATGTTCAACTAAAGTGTAGGGGGGGGGGGGGGGAGGGGGTGGGGGTCATCTGGAAAATTGACACTAATACAAAAACAAAAAAATTATAAACATTCAATAAGCCTTAAAAACTATTCTTTCATTTGTCATTTGCTTTGTCTTTAAAATGATGAGTAATATATCGAAATATAGCATAAAAGGGTGATTTTTACCAAAATTTAATTTTTTTATGACACATACCAACGAAAACCGAGTATTACTAGCGTCTCATGGATAGGAATGTATATGACTAGCACAAAAACCCTCAAAATTATACCCCTACAATGTGAGGTTCGTCCTTAGATATTATACCTTTAGCTTGTTCGAGTTAAGGAGTGAGCAATCATATGTGTCTATTCAGTCGATACGGATGTGTATGCGTGGTTTTGTTGCCTTTTCTGGTACACTGGTATCAGTTATTTTAGGATTATGAGAGTGTACTGGGAGCATATTACATTCTAGAACTTGTTTTTGTGATGCATCCCGAGACCGCATAGTAAGTATTAGGATTTGCTTGATAAGAGGCATTAGGATTAACCCATGTTTTAAACCCGTAATTGTTATGATGGTAATTTCGATCTTTATAACTATCCACCACCCTTGCCATGCACTCACCTATAGTGTAGGATACCCTAGTACAACCCTTCGAGCCTATCTTTTTTCACGGTTCTCGTAATTTTCTGGTTAAGTCGGGCTATTAATGAAGAGCATTGTCACACTTAAACCAATCGTTACACCCAAAAAGCCTTAGCCTACCTTATAAGTACTCGATTTTAGTACATTATTGTGTGTTTAACCCCAAGTTAATTATGAGTACACGGTGTGCTAAGTCCTTATCCTTGTAAATACAGTTTTGGGACGATTGGGATTCATGGTAGTATTTATTTCGCGGAAGAATGGGAAAGAAAAGTTAAGTCAATACCCCCCATATGTTTGTCAAATGATATCCATGTTATTTTATCCACCTCAATACGGGTCATTAGTTAGATTGTAAATATCGAGCATGTAAAAGCTCAAGCGTAGAGGTACGTGTTATAAACCCCCATGTTGTATTATGTCATTCAAAAAAAAAGAGATCGATGTAGAGTTGTGTAGAGTTTGTATATCTTCGTCTGAGTCTTGGCTTAGCAACCAAAACCAGCGTGTATTCGTGAAAATAATTAGCTAACTCTTCCACTCCAAACTCACCCAAAGCCACCCAAATGTATCCCACCAGTTTCCGTTTCCGTTTCCATTATATGTTATCTTACACCTATACCCCACAACCCTTTAAAAGACCTCTTAGATAGTAATGAATAATACTGGCACCTAGCGGTGAAGGTTTGATCCTTTATCAAGCCTATGGTAATTTATATGCTATGACAGGTAATGAGTATGATTTTCCATTTCCCCATATGTTATAATTCATTATACACCCGAGAGAAAGAGAGAATCTTAAACACTTATGTGAGGTGCTAGTATATACTTTCCGTGCTTTTATTACAAGGCTGAAGGGTTGTGTTGATAGAATAGTTAAGAAGTAGGTAAAATGACCCCTAATATTGTTATTGTTTAGATAGAAAATCCTATTTGCTTGAGGACAAGCAAATCCTAAGTGTAGGGGTGTTTGATGAGGTGTAATATTATACACTTTTTCGTGGTCGTTTAACCCTCAAAATCATGTGTTTATGCCTAAAATAGGTACCTAATCATTCCTTTTTAGGTATTTCTCATTTGGAAGACATTTCGATGAATTACACGTGACTTGGGCTCATTTGGAGAAGAAACGGACGAGACTACGAACCAACACCAAGACTCTTGAAGATTTGTACTCACAAAGCCTGGAGACGGCGTCACAAGCTATACACGACGCTGTCACAACTCATCAAGTGACGGCGTCACAACATTCCATGACGGCGTTAGCCCGCACCGACTCAAACGCATATCTAGAAGATTTTTTATGACGGCGTCACGACTAAAACGCGATGCCGTCACATCATTTTTCCTATATATACAAACCCAAATTTAGGGTTTTGAGTGTGTAACTTTAGAAAAAAAAAGAGGGTACGAACCCTAGTTCGTTTAGCAGCTGTAGGAGACGATTTTAGGGCCTAAAAAACCCTATTGTATTCTTCCAATTCATGTTTTAATCAAGTAAGGTATACTTAATCATTCAATATGTCTATGTGTTGTTTGATTTATTGTCTTGCTTTATCTTTTACATGCTTGGATAAAACTTCCTATTGTGTTTTTTCTATTGATTGTTGCAAATCTAGAATGTAGATCTTACGTGGTGTTGCCTTCTTGTAATGGATGTGCACGTATTGGTCTTAGAAAAACCAGCTTTTGTCTGCCATCGCTGTGATATGTCTAGGGAAACGTGATTTTGTAGAAAGGATACCAGGGGTAACTAGTCTTCATACTACCTTGCCCCCTTTATGGTTGGATTACTTTTAATATTTTTCACATGCACTTAGTGTAATCCTAGGGCTGTGTATAGTCTTCATACTACCTTGCAGTGCTTGCTTTAGCGGCATACTAAGTAGACAGAGGGTTATGTAATTCGGTTCAGCTTTAGGAAATAAGTTACATAGTTCATCACATGTGTGACAGGCAACATACACTAGGAGAAGCAATATAGGAAGTAGTACCGCTGTCCCGAGATTGCATATGTAGAAATATAACGGCTATTATGTCTGCTTTCATAGCTACGTATTGCTATCTTATTGTTCCTTATTCGAATTGAAGTTGTCACGGATTATTAGAGAAATAATATTTTGTTAATAGGCTATATAAAAAAAACTCCTAGTGTATCACTATTAATGTGCATCTTGACTCCACCCAGCCCTACGACTCGATATCCCCGCACTGCTATTTCCTCTTACTTTTACTATATTCACACTTTACAACACACGCTCTTTTCCCCCTACGACCCTTTCCTTGCTATTATTGTCTTCTTTTTTCTTAGACTGTGTCGTGATTTGCCCTCTTCCCAAACTATTCATCAACTGTGAATGATAAACAACCCCGAGTCTTGCCTATACTACACTACAACGATTAGGTGCACTGCCTAAGGAGTTGTAAAACTTCTCGTGTAGAAGTCCTACGATGACCACGTCACGGTTCATGATAGTTTGGGCATTAGTGGTCTATTCGCTACTTAGGCAACACTTAATCAGGAAAAGAAAACATAAAGTAACTGCTGGTCTGTGTCCCATAGTTTAAAAACATAGCTATGTTTCTCACCCTAAAAATTGTAAGTAAAAGTAGTAAAACGTGGGGGCTTGAAACTCACCTTAGCAAGATGAGTAATGATAAATCACGCAAGAAAAAGGTGATATAGAAATCTAACCGCGACCTAGAATAATAACGCGTCTTAGAAACATGAAAATTATGCCAAGAATTGCACAATATCTTCATCACCACAAGACATCCATGTGTGTTTGCTTTGGTTTGATTATCAAATCATGATGAAATAAAATCATATAGTTTTTCGTTAAGTTTCGGCGTTTAACCAAAAATTACTATTTTTTGTAAGTTTCTATTTTAGGAAAGTTTTTAGTTTCGGAACGTTAATACCATCCCCTATATTTATTATGTTTCCATATTTTCAAAACGCACTAACTAGCCTTAATCGCTTAACTTCTATGTCCGTTTCGCTAAATTATTACCAAACTTACTATTTTTAGTAACTTTAACGTTTTTCCTAAAATATGATAACGACGTCTTTAAGTGATACTAATCATGTTTTAAAAGCTCAAAATATCTCGAAAGTGTCCGAAAACCCTTTTTACTATTCACATCAGCAACTATTCATTCGGTTTTGCCAAAAAATGTTTCAAGTTTCACTTGGCTATAACTTGGCCGTTTTAAGTCTGATTTTAGCGTGCGATATATGAAATCTATCTATTCGAAACAAGCACTCCAAAAACTACTTTTACGCCTAATGAAAATATTTTTAAGTCACCCAAATCCTTAAAACCATTTCGGATCAGCAACATCATTTTTCGCAAACGCTTCCAAAAATCACACCAAACTTCATAATAGTGCCTACTCTAGCCTAATCTCCATTCACAACTAATCCATAACAAAACCACACCTAAGACTAACCTAATCCCTTTATTTCTATTGTTTCAACTCTCATTTCAACTCTCATCTCAACCAAGAATACATAATATTTTACGAGTGAAACTAAGCTAACATCATATTTATAAAATCTATGTTTTATAATTCTTTCAAAAATGAAAAACACAAACATATGGATGAATGGGTTCTTAACATATTATGAATAGTACATAATTAAACCACAAAGAAAGATTAAGAACACTTACAAGATTGTAAAGAACAAACGTAGAGAAATCCACAAAATATATAACCCAAAATAATTAAATCTTTATATAAAACCCTAACAACAAATTCTTTGGAACCCTAACTTAGATTTTGAGAAAAACCTTTAAATCAAAGAACCAAGAACTTCAAAAACCTTAGAAAAACCATTAGAAATATCTTGGTATAATTGAATTCTTGCTAGAACAGAAATCAAAAGATATGAAAACCCTAAAAGGTGTGTTTGTTGGTCGCTGGACCTTCAGAAGATATAGATGAGCAAGAGAAAGAAAATTTTTGGTAGGCTTGAAATATGTATGAAACCCTAAGTTGTGACATGGTATGGTTTTTATATGTGAACATTAGGTTTAAGGTGTGTATAATAGGGTACATATGACCAACACACACTAAATGTGTGTGTGTTTGCTTGTTCGACCGAAACCAACCACAAGGACCATGGTTTTTTTTGAGTCTTGGTTCATTATTAGATGCATAAGTTGGTCTTGAGTTGGTCAATTAAGGTCAAAGTGTGTAAGTATCATTTGTATTGGTCTAACTTGAGGATATGTGCATGAGAAAGACCCTCTCATGTGTCATTTTCACTACTTACATGCACACATGCATAATAAGACAAGGAAAGATGCCTTTGATTTAATTTCAAGGTTTAAGGTGCATTTGGTTTGGTTTTAGGCATCCAATATATAACAAGGGGGGAGGATGAATGAAAATTTTGACATAAGAACATGAGATGGACAATAACTAAAGTTTACACAAAAAGATTTCGAGTATCTGGAGTTCCGTTAGGTTAAAAACGCGAAAAACGTAATTAAAACGTTAAAGCGTAAAAATAATTACCGGGAGTGATCGTAAACTACAAAACACTTAGAAAAGATAAAATAACTCATATAATATCTAAATTAATCAAAATCAAAAGTCGGAACGCGTTTGATAACGCCTAAATTATACATGTTTTCGGCGGCGTTATTTGTATTTATTTGATCATTTCTCGTGAACTTTTGGTACTTAATCAAGTATATTTGCTATTATAGGTTCATGATATGTGTCGTGGAAGAAAACGGATAAATACACCAAGAATTGAAGCTTAAACGAAGAAATAACTCAAGTTAAAGATCTCCCGACACCTGTTCACTATTTTGGCCATAACTCGGTCATACGAACTCCGTTTTAGTTGATTAAAGCGGCCACGGAAAGAGAATTCAATTATCTACAACCATAAAAAAGGCCAACTGATGAAAACGAACAAAAAGTACGCCGCACTTGTAGAAAGTGCGGCGCACTTTTCACCAGAACTGAAAAAAATCCTTTAACACCCAAAGTGCGGCGGTTTTGGCAAAAGTGCGGCGCACTTTTGAGGCGGTGGAGAGAATTAAATGCAATTAAATGCTAAATGCATTAAGACCCTATGTGCGGCGCACAAATAAGTTTGTGCGGCGCACTTTTGCCCAATTTTAGCCTATAAATACAGCCCCTAATCACCTCATTCCATATCTCTTACACATACAAACCCCAAGTTTGTTTACAACACTTAGAAGAAGTGTTTTTGGTGATAAAGGCCTAAACAACATTTGATCCAAACCACCCTTCAAACCACCATCACCACCATTGACTACCACCACTCTCCACCATCAATTTCCAGATTTTAATTAATCCAAGGAAGTAGTAGTGAAGTGTAATTCGAATCTATAAGCGATTGTGATAGAATTGTTCATAGTTTTCGGGTTTTGCTTTGAATATAATAAAGTGTTCTTGAGAAATTCTTGTGAAATCATCATCATTTGCTCTTGGAATTTGGTATAATCTTGTTTATCCTTTGAATATGATTATTATTGAATTGTTTGAGTTCATAATGTGTTTTATTACTTCTTTGATTATGGAGTAGTAATCTTGTGTTTATTTGTGCAATATGTGATCTTGGGTATGGAGCGTTTGGATATGTGTTTATTGAATTGGTAAAACATATTTTATACAAGAATATAGGCCGAAAAGGTTCTTTTATATATGTGTTTAATCATTCCATCTAATATATTGGTTATAATAACTTATAAAGGCCGAAAGGATTTGTTGTTATTAATCGATATAATCACTAGTTATATTTAAAGGCCGAAAGGATTTATAACTTGTGATAACTCTATTTTCTAAAACTTATAAACACTATTCCAAACACATCATTATCTAAGTGATCATTGCCTAAACAAACATACCTTAATCATTTGATTGAATCATCTTTTAATTGCTTTCGTTATAATATTCGATATATGCAATTTTGGAGTTAATTTGATCCGTGACAATCATCTTAGCCTTAGCACCTTAATTACAAACTGTGAAAAACATTCAATCTCAATTAATGAACCTAAACTTTACTAAAAGCTATACTATACACGAACGGGTATACTTCCTGAGTGTTGTATTTTTAGTAAAAATTGGTATTTCTAGTTATTATAAATATAAAGCTTGGAAAACACACATCAAGTTTTTGGCGCCATTACTGGGGAATTTTTTAAGTTGTTATAGTTTGTTGCTTGTTTTAGGTGCTATTTTGTTTCACAAAATTTTCAAACTCGCCGTACCGTTTTCTGGCAAACGGAAACCAAAAAATCGTTTTTTCTTCAGGAAGTACGCCGCACATCCTATTTGTGCGCCGGTTTTCCTGAAAACCCAGGAAGTACGCCGTACTTTACCCAAGTACGCCGCACTTTCTGCAAATTTTCACAAACAGAATCTTATTTCAAAAACCAAAACCAAAACCCCCAATCTGCTAGTCTTAGGTTCTATAATCATTTGGAATTGTATTTTATCTGATTATATGCCTTGTGTATTTGTAATTATCTAGTTTATCATAATATTTGAAAAAAAACATAAAATTTCCAGAAAAGCCGGCGCACTTTTCCTAAAGTACGCCGTACCTATAAAAAAAATCTTTTATTTATTTATCCTTATTTGCTATATATAATTAAATTAATATATATATATATATATATATATATATATATATATATATATATATATATATATATATATATATATATATATATATATCTAGAAAAATAAAAAAATATATAAAAAATATATGAAAATAATTTACTTTATTTTGAATATTATCCTATTAGCTTTAATTATATATATAAAAATGTCTTTTTGCAAAATGCTTAACGTATGTATAAATCCCATATCTTTCGGAAAACAACTAGTAAGTCTAATATATAAATTAAATAAAATAAAAAGGTCTTGTAAATTTAAAATTATCCAAAAAGAATTCATTCAGATCGAATAACACAAATCTTTCACCGAACATCCTATCGTTAATGACTTTGTCGTTATAAATATACCTGAAGAGGATGTTGAACCCAAACAAAGAATTCTCAATCCTGATGATCAGCCTATGTGGGAAAGTGCTAAGACTGTAGCACCAGAGAACTCCAATTCTGCCATTATTCAACTCGATGTTGATGACAACTTTGTTATCAATAATACTCACTTAAATATGATTCGGGAAAATAAATTCGATGGTTATCTGTGGGCCGATCCGCATGACCATATCCGTGAATTTCTTGCAATCTGCAACATGTCCAGATACGGTGAAACGCAGAGTGAAGCCGTAAAGCTTTCGATATTTCCCTTTTCCTTGTGCGATGAAGCTAAAACCTGGTTTAATGATCTTAATGAAGAGTCTATAACATCGTGGGAACAAATAAGAAAAGCTTTTATAAACAAATTCTTTCCACCTTCGTTGTTTAACCGTCTTTTACTTGAAATTAGAAATTTCTCTCAACTCGTATGTGAAAGTCTAATCGACGCTTGGTTACGACTGAAGAACATGCTTCAAAAATGCCATGGGCATAGTCTGACCAAAGGAGCTATTATTCAAATATTCTATCATGGTCTAGACGAACCCACTCAAGGAATCCTAGACGTAACAGCCGGAGGAATCTTCCTCTACAAAAGTCCAAATCAAGCTTTTAAATTTCTCGAGGACAAAGTCCTTTTCGAACATGATTGGCCCATTAAATCTAAAATTGAACATCATCGAAAATCTGTGTCCTTCACCGATGGAAGTGATAGTAATACTGATAATTCTTGATTAATGGAAAAATTGGCAGCTCTAACTATAAAAATGGATTCTCAAATTATAAGCTTAAATAAAGAATTACAAGATATGCATTAGAAATACAATGAGCTTAGAGAGGAAAACGCTTCTAAAAACCACCTGAACGATGACACGCCGATGTGTGAACGTCATGAAGCCAATTAGATCCAATCTGAAGATGATCAAAACCGAAATTCTTATGATTCATTTTCTCACCAATCCCTTCATGATCTTAATGATCCTGAGAAATCGCTCACTGAATGAAACAATGATGTGAAAAATGATCTCGAAGATTTCAAAAGATGTGTCCATAGCATGAGAACTATTCATGATAAACTCTATGACAGAGACGATGGTAAAACCACCGGTGTTTTACCTAAGAAAAAGTCTAAACCCGTCAACCAAGAGCCTCAAGCTAAAACTGATATTGAAAAATCATTCACTAAATTCTTGGATGGTCAAAGAGTTACAAATATGTTTTTCAAGAACAATGTTAACGATATGATTTTAAAAATGAAGCAAAACGAAAATAATTTCCAAACTAAAATTAAAAACATGGAAAGAAAAATAGATGAGTGGTCAAAATCTCAAAACGTCTCTTTAGAACAAACCTATAAGACTGACCCTCCTCCTCCTCCTCAAGTTCACACCGAGCAAGTGAATGCCGTATTTACCGGGAGTGGAAAGTCCGATGATCCTCCGAAAACTCAAAAAGATCTACCACCTCCTATTATCGTTAAGATAAAAAAATACCACCAAATTAAGACATCAAAAAGGGCTATCACGTAGTAAAAACAAATGAATATCTATTTCGTGAGTATATACCTAAAATCCCGTACCCCCAAGCTTTTAAAGTGGATCATTCCCACTTGAACCGTATCGTGAAGGAATCTTAAATTGAGTTAAGTATAACAATAATAATAATAGTAGTAATAGTAAATAATAATTAAAAAAAAGAACTAAAAAATATATATATAACAAAAAAATTGCAGTGTGTTTCTTACCTTGATCTCTGTATCCAAAAAGAAATTTATCAAACTTTGTGGGTGTGTTCGCTGGAAACCCTCACGAGACTATAACTCATCCACTCGGGATACCGAGGGGTTTAAAGGCTTGTTGCATTCGCTAAATGCAACCGTGGTGCCTATGAAAGTGCGCTTTTGTATTTATGTTTTTCTTGTAGTTGTGTCTATTTTGCAGATTAAATAAAACATGTGGAGCTTGGATTGGTGGTTGGCATTTTACACTTGGAGACTTATATAATTGGAGTATTATATTACATGTGGTAGAATACACATGCTTGGTGTTCAGTTTTGCGCCATATTTTTCAGAATTCAACATAGAAATTAAGAACCCCGGGAAGTACCGTTTTCCCTTAATTTTCCCTAATTTCTATATTTATCAGTTCTCACATTGAGGGCAATGTTCAACTTAAGTGTGGAGGGGTAGCAAATAGGAAAAATTAATCATGTCCCTCCATGTTTGCCCTGCAGAATTTTCAAACTTTCAACTAATATTTTCTGGAAAATTTAAAAAATTTATATATTGCTTAAAAAATGCATACGCTTAGTAAGGCAAATCCAACTAGATTGACAAGATAATTTTTAAGGATTTAGAACTTTAGGAATTCGGGTATCCATCTTTGATACCCAAGATAATTTTTTCCTTTAGCTTGTTCGAGTTAGGTTTGAATGCAGTCATATGTGTCTATTCCGTCATTACGGATGTGCACGTATGGTCTTTGTCGCCTTTTTTGGAACATTGGTATTGGTATAAATTTATATGAGTGGGTCGGTAATTTAGTAGCTCCAGAACTTGTGCTTGATCATCATTTACTAGACCGCAATGAGGTTAATTTATAGACAAAGTCCTATGATAAGAGGTGAAATAAATCCCTATCTAATCATGTATCTGCAGCACTCACTTTTAGTGTTGAGATCCCCCAAAGTATCCCAAGAGCAAGAAAAATATGCTCGATGAAGAAGAAGTTTTGTGCCAGCCTTAGTTATCGCAATATCTAGAATGAAAAGAAGTAAAATTATAAAAAAAGAGAAAAGAAAAAATAATAAAAGTTCAAAGTATAAGGCAAAGTTCTGGCACATGGAATCAAGTATATGCTATTCACCCTCATCATTATCACGTTTTGCCTCTTTGAGATTTTTGTCTAGGTGCTCACGCCGTAACGGGCATGTTTATGTGTCTAGTATAAGCATATGGTAGCGACTTAGATTATGTCTGTGCAGTTGAGTGACTTCACAAATATAACACTCTATCTGAGTGACTCGTGTGAATTAAAAAACAAACACTTTCCCTATGTGAGGTGCTTTGTTATATGTCTATGCTTGAAAAGTTATAAAACTGGTAAACACTTGTTAAAGCTAAAATGATTTTTTCTCCACGTCACGATAAATGATCTTGTTTTCTCGCTTTAATTTCCTGAGGGCAAGCAATAGCTAAGCGTGGAGGGATTTGATAATGCCTAAATTACACATGTTTTCGGCGGAGTTATTTGTATTTAATTGATCATTTCTCATGAACCTTTGGTACTTATGTCATAGTTATAATTGCTATTATAGTTCATCGATATGTGGCTCTGGTGGTAAGAAAACAGAAGAATACACGAAGAATTGAAGCTTAAACAAAGAAATAACTCAAGTTAAAGATCTCCCGACACCTGTTTACTGTTTTGGCCATAACTCGGTCATACGAACTCCGTTTTAGTTGATTCAAGCGGCCAAAGAAGAATTCAACAACCATGAAAAAGGCCAACTGCTAAAAACGACCAAAAGTACGTCACACTTGTAGAAAGTGCGGCGCACTTTTCACCAGAACTGATAAAAATCCTTTAACACCCAAAGTGCGGCGGTTTAGGCAAAAGTGCGGCGCATTTTGAGCTCATCAGTGTGGGAGAGAATTAAATGCTAAATGCATAACACCCTATGTGCGGCGCACAATATAATGTTGTTGCGTCGCACATTTTGCCCAGTTTTAGCCTATAATACAGCCACTAATCCAACCTCAATTCCATATCTTCTTACTCATACTAAAACCCCAGTTCGTTTACAACATTAGAAGAAGTGTTTTTCTGGTGATAAGGCACTAACAAACCTCTGATCAAACCACCCTTCAAACCGACCATCACCACCATTCGTACTACCACACTCTCCTCCATCAATTTCTAGATTTTTAATCAATCCAATGGAAGTTGTATTGAAGGTGCTACTTAGAATCTATAAGCGTTTGTGATAGAATTATCAATAGTTTTCGCGGTTTTGCTTTGGTAATATAAATAATGTGTTCTCCTCTGAGAAATTTCTGAGAAATCATCATCATTTGCTCTTGGAATTTGGTATAATCTTGTTTATCCTTTGAATATGATTATTATTGAATTGTGTGAGTTCATAATGTGTTTTATTACTTCTTTGATTATGGAGTAGTAATCTTGTGTTTATTTGGGCAATATGTGATCTTGGGTATGGAGCATTTGGATATGTGGTTTATTGAATGGTAAATATACAATGTTTATACAAGAATATAGGCCGCAAATGGTTCTTTTATATATGGTGTTTAATCATCCCATCTATATATTGGTTATAATACACTTATAAAGGTCTGATCAAGGATCTTATATGTTATTATCGATTTTAATCACTAGTTATATTTATAAGCCGAATAGGAATTATAACTTGTGATAACTCTATTTGAAAACACTATTCCAACACCACTATATTTATCTAAGGTGATCATTGCCTAACAAACATACCTTAATCATTTGATTGAATCATCTTTTAATTGATTTCTGTTTTAATATGATATACGCAAGATTTGGTTATTTGATCCGTGACAATCTTATTAACTCACTTAGACCTTAATTACACAACTGTGAAATCTTCATATTCGTGGATTACGGACCTGGACTTACATAAAGCTTTAAATATTACACGAACGGGTATACTTCCCTAGTGTTGTGTTTTTAGTAAAAATCAGTATTTCTAGTATTATAAATTTAAAGCTTGGAAAACACACATCAGCGTCCGATGACGTTTTTAAGATTTACGCGGGTTAACTTCCCGGTAAACTGCTAGATTCAAACGTAACGTATAAAAGTCAAAAATAATGATCGGAAAAGTTTAAAATATTGACCTGAAAATTTCGAGGTGTGACATTCTTTCCCCGTTAAAAGAGCTTTGTCCTCAAAGCTTAAGACGTGGATGGAGGGCTAACGAAAAGATGAGGGTACTTTTTCTTCATCTGGTCTTCAGGCTCTAAAGTAAACTCGGGCCCTCGTCTTGAATTCTAACGGATCTTCACGATTTGAATGCGGCTATGCTTTAGCTGTTTAACTTCTCGATCCATAATTTTAACTGGTTCTTCAATGAAATTAAGCTTGTCATCAATCTGGATCTCATCCAACGGAATAGCTAGTGGTTCGTCTATGAAACACTTCTTCAAATTGGAAACATGGAAAGTACTATGAACTCGGCTTAATATCTCCGGAAGTTCAAGTCGATAAGCAAACGTTCCTACCTTATCAAGAATCTTGAAAGGTCTAATATAGCCGAGGGAGTCTGCTTCCTCGTTTTTTTGAAACCTATCCACATCCATTTTCCATGCGATACCTTCAACATCACCTTATCTCCAACCTCAAATTCCAATGGATTACATCTCCTGTCAGCGTAGCTCTTGTGTGTATCTCGTGCAGCTTGAATACGCTTCTTGATCTGAATGATCTTCTTAGTTGTTTCATGAACAATTTCCAGACCAGTAAGCTGAGCGTCTCCAACCTCAGCCCAACAAATAGGCGATCGACATTTTTAGCCGTAAAGAGCTTCAAACGGTGCAGCTTTGATACTAGTGTGATAACTGTTGTTGTTAGAAAACTCCACCAAAGGTAGGGGTGTCTATCCTAACCTTTCCCAAAATAATCACACAAGCACGCATCATGTCCTCCAAAGTTTGGATGGTTCTCTCACTCTAACCATCCGTCTGTGGGTGATAAGCCGTACTTATATCCAATTGAGTACCTGGAGCTTTGTTTAGCGATTTCCAATAAAGAATCTATTGATAGCAGCTTCACATGATTCATCGCTATTGTGACTAGTCTTAAATCTTTAGATCCGGACTACTCAAGCAAGAATCACATGAGAAAGTTTCTTCGTGCTCTCCCATTGAAATGGAGAGCCAAGGTAACGGCCATTGAAGAAGATAAAGACTTGGCTACTCTTCCTCTAGATGAGCTAATTGGAAACTTAAGGTTTATGAAATGGTCTTGGATAATGATGGCGTAGCTTCCAAGACCACTAAAGAAAAGGTCAAGTCTTTAGCTCTTAAAGCTAAAGTCAACTAGTTAGAAAACTAATGACGATAGTGATACCCAAGATGGAAGCGATAAAGACATAGATGAAGAAGAAGAAGCCAAAGCATGTTTCAATTAGAATGGCTAAAGGAAACAATCCGCAAAGTTCCTTTCGAGCAAAGGTAATTCGGTTTGAGACAATGGCAATCGATTTGTGGCAATGGAGGTAAATCAATTCAATAAAGGCGCAATAATGCTTGGAACAAAGGTGGTGAAATCTCGAAACAAAAAAGAGCTTGCTACAATTGCGAGATAGAAGGATACTTTTCTAGTGAGTGTAGAAAGCCAAAGGAGAACAAGGCTTTTGTTAGAGGAGCATGGAGCGATAGTGAATACGGTGACGGACATCAAAACAACGCAACATGTCTCATGGCAATTGACTCTGAAGAGGCAGTGTCCAAACCATATATTTCTAATAATGATTTAAACATTGTTGATTTGCAAAAAGAGAATGAGGAACTCCTAAAGTTTAACAAGGATTTTACTAAAACTTTTGAAAAACTTTTAAAAGAAAAATGTACTCTTGAAGATAAGAACTCAAACTTTTTAAGTAAAATCAATGATCTTGAGTTTGAAGTGAAGAAACTTGTTAATGATAAAGAGGTGATTAAACCTTGTCAAAAGTGTGTTGAACTCACACAAGAGGTTAACTCTTTAAATAGCAATGTTTCTGAGCTTCAAAACGAAGCGTTGAGTTTTTCAAAATTCAAGGAAAGTAGTATTGCTTTGGATGATATGTTAAGTCGTCAAAAATTATCCCAAGATAAGGAAGGTCTTGGATTTTCTAAAAATGATAAAACCACTTCCGCAAGTCCAAACAAACCAATATATTTGTAAAAGAGAGTCAAAAGAAACTCTGTCAAAAAGTTTTGTTAAACCTGCAGTACCTTAAGCTCACTTTGCAAACACCAAAATAACACCCGAGGTCCCTTCCCAAGCACCACCTTACAAGAGTGGAAACAGACAACCCTGATGATACGAGCTCACACCAATAAACTTGATACATACGACCTCGAGTTGACCCTAGACCTCTCCTACCCACACCAAATATCAGACCTTCAAACTCATATAACCGAACTCCTACCCAAATCAAAGGCTAAAAACACCTGGGAGCGTTGGACCAACTTTCAAAACTCCCATGATTTTAAAAACAATCCTTGGTCTGAGTTCTCATGGCACGACCTACATAAACTATGTGTTTTTCTACAAGACTCAAGAATGGTTAACTTGGGCACCATATTTGCTAACCATAACGGACCCAAGAAAAATGGGTACCATGACCTTATCATCATATTCGTGTATGTGTGTCTTAAATTGATCTAAACCGACCGATTGATTAATTTTTGGATATGGTGCACTAAGCACAATGACCGTGAATGGAAATTCTTTTACTTCATACAAAGCGTTGATGATGGTGGACTATCGTATCTCTGGGAGCAACCTAAGGAAGAGTCGTCGTAGGAGGTAATATACTCACCTACACACCATTATAATTACTAATGTTGAGCATGTTAGTGGTCTAGCTTTTAACTTGATTAGCGTAGGTCAATTATGTGATGATGATTGTGTAGTTAGCTTTACTAAAGTAGATTGTACTATTAGTAAAAATGGAAAATGCTAGCTAGAGGACATAAAAGAAATGGATTATATACTTGCAAATTAGGAGATAACTCCAAACAAAACGAAAATTTCTTGCTTCGTGGTGGATAACTCCAGTGCTTTTTGGCATAGGAGTTAGGTCACGCCAATATGCAGTTAGTTCAAAACTTAGCTTCCAAAGAGCTAGTAAGGAACTTACACAATTTAAGTTTTGAAAGACACTTTTGTAATGCATGTGGTCTAGGGAGTCAAGGTAATGCAAACAAATACGGACTAAAGAATGAAAGGGTCACTATGATGGTATTTAGAGTTGTTACACTTAGATATTGTATTGTGGCTCCCATTCTCCAATTAAAAGTTATGAAGGTATCTTCTAAACTTTAAATGATTGAAATATGACTGAGTCACGTCAAACAAACTTGGTTGTTGTTGTAGAATCTAAGTAATGAGTGTCTTAGAAAAATTTAAAATCTGGTAAAAATCTTGAAAAAACCCCCTATAAAAACATGATGTTCTAATTTGATTCAATTGTAACCAAAATCAATGTAAGTGCATATGATAAAATTGTAATTATGGGAGCTTTGTGTGGAACAACATGGAAATGTCTTAAAACTTGTCGGCCCGTTTCCCATTCTCAATCAAGTGATATTGTTGAAACAACACATCGCAGTTAAGAAAGATGATCTTTGCTATGTTAGACGCGCAAATCCATTCCACAAAAGTTTTGTTGTCATGATGCACTAGATCGTCGGCAACATACATCTTTAATAGCATTTATATTAGAACATTCATAAACAAAACACCATATGAAATTCTTAGAAATAGGAAGCCATCATTAAGAGTACATTAGGTCTTCGGTTGTAAAGTATTATACTTAACGACTAAAGTACATCTCACCAAGTTCAACTCAAAGTCATACGAATGTGTGTTTTTAGGATACTCTCAAACTAGTAAAGCATACATAGTGCTTAATAAGGAAACAATGAGAATTGAGGAATCTCATAATGTAACCTTTGATGAGAGCTTTCCCGAGCCTAAGTCATCTCCTTCGGTAGAAGATGATAGGATTGATGAAACCATAGTTCAAAATCTTAATGGGTCATCGTCATTACAAGTTAATGTATTGGATGAAGGCTATCCTAAAAGTCTAAAAGAAGCTAGAGGTCACCCAATAGAACAAGTAATTGGTGAGTTAAATGAGAGAACACTTAGGTCTAAGTCTAAACAAGCTTAGGATTTTCGCATGAAATTTTCCAAAGTCTAAATTGCACAAGTCTAGTTGAGATTGTTCATGGTTGACATGCACCATAGGATATTGATTTGAGAGAGTAAAGGGTCAAAAATAATAATAGAAGTCTAGAGGTCGTTTGCAAACTCTTTTAGAGATATTTGTGCTCTTATAGTTTATGTGCTTACGTGTTATGTGCTAGGACTTATGTGAAAGGCATGATTGTTGTTTTAACAGATGAAGGATAAATGTCATTGCATTATCAAAACATGATGACATAACTCGGAGTCTACCTGTCAAACTTATGTGCTAAATGAACCAAGAAATTGGTCTACATCTTGTCAATATTATGGTAATCATTGCTTCACATATTTAAATATGTGAAATCAACTTACTTGAAACATTGCATGCCCTATTCCCCATGATAGACATGAAGGATTTGTAAGACAAATTCATTGACAAAATCACTTTGGATCATAACTCATCCTTATGTTGAAAATGTTGCATTTGTGTCAACTTGTTCATTTTATGTGAACTAAATGCATATGTGTAGAAACTAAGACATGAACCTAGATCATTTAATTTCAACTAAAAATCTCTCAAATCAACAAAGCATAATTATCTTTCCAATAATGTACTTGTCTTACAAAAGATATAACTACATCAAAAATTAAATAATCAAAGGTACCAAAGCTTTAATATCCAATGGTTATTAACCTTTTTCAATTCACACTTAACTCCTTGTATTTCACTATAAAAGCACTTGATTATAAGTATACTCATCATCCCACATTGTGATCAATCTATTTTTCTATTGATAATATGACCTCAAAATATCTCATGAAAAGGGTTGATTACCGATATCACATTAGCCCTTACAAACCTTTTAAAGATCGCCCTTATCTTGAAGGTCGTCATTATGACAATAATTTCATATTTACCACTAGCCTAAAATAGCCCTTTACTCGAGCAAACTGCCTCTCATTTGTGAACCTACCATCATCCATTTACCCCTGTCACATTCAAGAATTTTACCATAAGTACTACTTTGATAGAATCACAACTTCTCTTGGCTTTCACATGTATGGGCATGATTATAACTGGTATCTTAGTGACTTTGGCAAAATCCTAAACATATCATCCCACTGGAAATTTATCTAAATTGCATGTCAACTAGCACCCTTAACTTTAAGAAAATTAGATTCTATCACCCTAGCTCAACCTCAACTGACCCTCCAATAAATGGTGCTCTTGTTCAAAACGTAATCTTGAAAGAAGAAAATATCATTGTCAAATTATCCCCTCACGTGCATAGGATAAGTCAAAACTTCACGATCACTTGAAACTAGCAGAATCTTGCTCCACGACATGTGTTGTAGAAGGTTGAAGCAAAGAAAGAATTGCCTATCATTGTTGGATATATGATCTTTTTGCATTGAAACACACACTTCAGAAAATAGAAATGGAAAGGAAGAAAAGAAAGAGAACCATTCAAATTTAGCATATTTTTGGCAAAGAGAATGGATGGAATGAAATTCAACAAAGATCCAATTCCATTTGCTAAGATCATAACAACATTTGTTGAGTTCATCAAGAATGAACACCTAGAGGATCCCTCTAGAATATCAGAAGTGGATGATGTACTCCCAATGTCGACCCCTTCACAATGGACTCAATTGACTTCTAAAGAGCAACATAGTAGTATTATAAGATCTTGCTTGTATTGTTTAATGTAACCAATGATCTCTACCAAAATATTCTTAAAGTAATAATTTCACCTTGCTTGAAATAATAGTGATTTACCCTTGCGTGTTTATTACCTCTATTATGCTCAATAAAATGTAATTGGAGTCATAAACAACTATACATGTAAAATGTTAAAATATGTATATGAATGTATGCAATAATGTACAAAGTCACAATAATCCACATTCATACTCAGCCATATTTCCAAGCCGCCAAATGTTAAGCTAACCCATGTTAGACTTGAACATGTGTATATGTTTGTTGCATACGTGGTCTTGTGTTTGCTTATTGCTATATGTAACCGAGAACACCTCGAAGGTGATGCTCTTGACCCATGGATCCCCGCCTTAGATCAAAGGAGAGCAACGATCTAGGAGGAGCATGTACAATGGTATCTATTCTATCTTCTACAAAGATATCTACCTTCTAATAAAAGACCAAGATCGCGCCTTTTTAATTTGACAAAAGGGGGAGAAGGAAAGCAAAGCAAGAAGAAGCTTATGATCAGGAAATAGCAAGAAATTATAGAAGCAAAGAGCTATAGCATACATGGGAGTATACAAGCTATGTAAGACTTATAAGGTAAAGACAATGTTCAAGCTTCACCAAATTACAAGGCCAAGATCAAGATGCAAACTTCATCAACAACGGTCTTCATCTTTGCTATGTTTGTAATTTTATTTGCTTTCCCAAATTTTATTTGCCATCATCAAAAGGGGGATATTGTTGGTGCAACATTGACCAGGATCTCCTTTATGTTTTAATGATAACAAATAAACGTTCGCAAAACGTAAAATAACAAACGATAGCCAAAATTCGTAAAAACGGATTTTCACTTCTGTCGCGCTAGTCACGCGTCAGCACGTGGCCAGCGCGCCACATGCGAATTCCGTTTTACGAATTTGCTTTTGTTGACTTTCCTCATACTCGACACATGTGGAAACTTCAATAAACGTATGTACATGATATTTGAGCATTTGGGAACACTCCAAATGAGTATTAGACTTTAGAGAGGAGCAAAATTGAATCCTCTTGTTTTTCTACAAAACACCAACTCAAATCTTTTATCAAACGCCTCTAGCCAAGGCTGAAACTTCTTTCTAAACCGAGTATGATCATGTTTTCAACATACCAATAAGAAAAAGTATCCATTTAACCTTAATATGGATTTACATTACTCCTAATCACGTAACATGTTTTACTCCCTTATTGGTCAAACTAATTCAAAGGTTACTTTGTGTAAACGCATCATTTCCTGTTATGGGATATGCTATACTTAAGATGCAAAGCACTTAGCTTGTTTGCATCAAGATGATTAGTAATCAAATCCATTGTTGATTATCATGGATTATATAATATCCCCATTTTTGACATATAGCAGCGGAAGCTAATCTGGGGTATTATTTCATAGTACAACAGTCATAATCATAGAAAACGACTCGAAAGAGATGTTTTTAAAAGATAAGTTATCATTCATTATTTCATTAGAGTTTTTACAAACAGAGGTCCCAAAATCTACATGAAAACATAAAGTTTGAATGATAACAGTTTAGCCATCTTCAAGTCCGTGCCACTCCGTGCCATAAGTGTTCAGTTACCTGAGATAAATATGCTAAAAAGGTCAACACAATGGTTGAATAAAATTCATAAGGTTTAGAAATAAATAGTTATGAATACAAGCATCTAAGAAGTGGTTAGTTGTTATACACCCATAAGATAATAATTGCAATGCGTACAATTATTATGGAAAACAAGTATTATGTGTGTCTATGCTCCCCCCCCCCCAATGCACTCAAACTGACTAGTGTATATATCAATAATGATATATATAAAGATAATGGCCCCCGTGTAGGTAATTGCCATATACCTATGAGTTTCAAATATAGTGCGTTTGATTACCTATCCGGCTAACACAAACGGGAATCGTCAATCCCAATAGGCATATTCACAATATTTGCGTTCACTCGTAAGTGATTAATGGTCCATGATGGTGGGGGTCTTTTGGCATAAAGAGACTTAGACAACATATGCAATACTTATCAAGGAATAAATATACAATTTAGAAAACACTTGTATTCATGGTTTAAAGCATGTATCCCCCTCACGGGTTTATGAAATAGAAGATTTAAAAGTGAGGCTATGAACTCACCTTAACGGTACAGGGAAATCTGATTGATGGCAAAAATATATCAAGTACAAGTAACGGCTTCCGTCATGTAACCAGGGGTTGCATTTGGGTCAAGCCTTATTGTGATAGTTTATGTTTCAAAACTTCATAAAGTTTAACGTATATCTTTGATTTATTAAATTATGGAAATATTGTATCACTGTTCGGGCTATCATAATCTAGAGGCCATGTAGTATCGTTTGAGGAGCCAGGGCACTTTAAATCGTAAACCCACAAACATCCCGCGCGCGTCATCAAAACGAAAACTCAAATGAAACCCTTCATATGAAATTCTCTAGTAACGTGATACGATAAAGATTTTAAGTATTCTTCAAAAGTTAGTTGATGATATTAATGAGTAGATATGAATATATAATAACAGAATAACAGCGTAAAAGAACAGAAGATCCTTAGGCTTTCTTGAGCAAAATGGGTTCGAAAATGGTTTTATGACTCGTACGCCTAGAAATGGCATCAAGACTTGTTTTCCTTCTTCACCTTGCTTTTTGCTTCTATCTGAGCTAGGACTTCTCTTAACCTTCCTTGATCTGAGTTAGAACTCCATTGATGAGTATATAAGTTTTTGAGGTGTGAGTTGAAAGGGGTGTGGAGTTCGTCTTATATAGGGGTTCAAGACCCTTGTTGGCCAAGTTTTCTTGATGGCTAAGGTTAAGAGCTGAAGAGTGGTGACTAAGGGATGCTAGGGATGACAAGGAAGAACTAGTGTGTGAGTATTGAGAGCTAGAAGCTAGATAGGAGATGTGAAACCAAGGAGACAAGGAGGTGACTGTCACACCCCACCAAGGCGGAAACGCGAGGTGTAACATATCAATAAACATCACATAAGATGATAGATAAAACACCATACATGAATTTTGATAAAAGAAAGTTATCCAAATTACAACATTACAAAGTACAAGTTTAAAAGTACAAAAGTCATCATTGTTGTTTTTCTTCCGAACATGGATCACCCCAAAAGACAATAACTTGGAAGAAAATAGACATCTTGAACAATCAAATGCAATCACACTAAGTTTACACCTTAGGAATGTCACCTGAAAAGCATGATAAAAACGGTCAACTATCGAAATAGTTGGTGAGTTCTCAAGATTATGAACACCAAATATAGTTTTATAAAAAACAGTTGTCAAAGCCAAAATCAATTTCCAAATAAGTTGAGAGTCCAAAACAAATCAATGTATATGTATGCTATAGTGATTATACGAGGCACTACTTAAACGTATTCAGCCTAACCGTTCCAACATCCAATCAAGTTTTAGTTGTATAGTGTGGCACAAACACTTAGTACTATGCATCCTTGTGCGGGGAGTGAGGAGGGGCTAATCTCCTAATAGCGCTATCCATAAGTAATAACGTCTCAATCCTGTTGAGGGGGAAAAGGAGTTAAAAGTAGTGGCGGGATATCCCAAGCATAACAAACAACCAAAATACATATAAGTTCAAGGTCCAAGCTCCACAAACTTCCAAATTCAACCAGTTCAAATCAGTTCCATACGTTCAAAATAATTTCATGTTCAAATGTGCTCAAAAGATTCATTACTTCAAAGTAAGACTATAAGAAAAATGACACATCATGCTTTCCACCCTAAAACATTAAAACATGTAAGAAAAAGGGGATGTGAGAAACTCACCAAAATAAAGATACCAAGATGAAAGTAACGAAAGCAAAACGCGATGACAAATCTCAACCGCGCCTATTAATAATTAATAATAAATTATTATATTCCAGATTATGTAAAATATGAAACTCATTGTAATTACGTTATATGCATGTCAATTCGTACATTAGGAATCCATGAGACTATACTTCACTTTTTATTTCCATTGGTTATCCATTTTCTGAAAATTGTGTTTTACTAGCAACTAGTTATCGCTTAACGACTTGCCAAACAACCTAAACACTTGCTTATACTCCATCTCTAGGTTCCTATGTATATTGACTTACTACTATGTTTTCCCCAAAGATTCTAAGCAAGTTTTACCTTTCATAAATACTAGCACACTATAACTAGTTTAAAATAGGCCTGTAAAAAGTTATCAAAAGTTTGGCAACAGCAGGCACCCTTAAACATTTTATAAAAATCTAAAAAAAATACAGGAGGTCATAAACATCATGTACAATCTCTAGATTAAATTTCGTCCAAAATTATTAAGTTTTGACCCGCCTTCACACAGCATCTTTACAAATGAAATTCTGGACAGCCAACACAGTTTTAGCACTTAATCTTGTACAAAGGTTTTGACTAACTTTTACATCATGAAAATCGACGAGGGGCCATAGTTATTAGATGGAAAGTAGCCTCGAATAGAAAAACTTTAGGGTCCTGAAAACCTAGAAAAGCATTTTGAAACGACTCTAAGTCCTACCGACACGATTAATGTCATCCAAAAAGTTATGACCACAAATTCGGAAATGAAAACGTTGCCAATTATCTGAAAATTTGCACGGAACGGTTTTCCCTAAATATAAAATCGGCCATAACTTTCTCGTTTTTAAGAGTTAGAAGCTCTAATTTATACCAAAACGATCATTAGAACGACCTCTACAATTCTAATCACTAAAATCCCAGATTACATCACGCTAAACCCGCTGATTTTTAGTCCAAACTTTCTGCCCTAATTAAGGGTTATAAAACTCTTTAAACCCATCACTATTTTGCACAAATCTCACATCCCACAATCTCAAACTAACCTACACTTTACCCTAAACCTATTTAACCATCCACAATCACCAACAACCTCACAAACATCACATGCATCCTAATCAATGGATTCCTAATTTCATAAAATAGACATGCATGTACATAATTTTTTTATAAGATTTTGAAAACTAAATAAAAAGGAAGAAAAGTAGCTTACAATGTAATCACAATAGAAGATAAATCAAAAACTATAAACCCTTGGGGGTTTATGAACTTGGCCGAACCACAAAGGGACCCGAAACGAACCCAAAATCAACTCTTTGTTATTCCAATCTTGTTAAAAACACTAAATCTTGAACCCTTGCAACACCAATTATACCCAATTTGATCAAAACCTAAAAAAAAAAATCAAGAATCAATAAAAATCAAGATTTTGAGTAACTTGATGTATGGTATTTTTTTAAAAGGAAGATAGGGGTTTAGTTTAGGGATGATTTGGGAATGATTGGAAGTGTTTTCTTGAATTTTAGCAATGGTGATGGTGGTTTGGTGTTGGTTGCCGTCGAACAGAAGAGGGAGAGAAGGAGGGGACGAATTTTTTTTACTGTTGGTACTATGTGTTTCAAAAGGGAAGTAAATCTATTTATGGGAGAGTATAAATCTAGATAGTATCGACTTGTATAAAAAAAGATATAAGGGATGTTTGTGTGGGCTTGTTGACCGGCCATAGGGGGGGTGTTTGGGCTAAGGATACATTTTTTTAAAACTTTGTATTACACTAAATTTTGGGCCTAAGCTTTCATTTAAATTGTTAATAATTATAAAAACATGACTTTAACGCGGTTTCGGCCAAACGCGGGTAAACATCGAAGAAAAGTAGTAAAATAAAATAATTAAGCTCTCGAAGCTAAAAATATGGAGATGTTGATTTCTCGATCGTTAAAACGAATAATTAACCAAAGCTCGACTCGCGAATAATTAAAACGACGATTTTTACTAAATCGACTAAAAATAATAAAATAAATTCTATAAATTTAGAAAATAGAATTTAAAGCTCGAAGAAACTCGGGATAAACATTGACTTAAAATCGAGTTGCACCAAAAACAAGCATTAAATGCTAAGAGTCATGTAACCACATAAAAGTGACTCCAATAATAATCAAAAGAGTCAATTATCATACGTTTGCTTCGGTTACTGTTTTCAAAATTGACGGATGTCACAGTTTTCCACTGTTAAAGGGAATTTCGTCTCAAAATTCAGTGCTCCGTCACTAAAGCCATAGCGCTCGCGAAACAGTTGCGGATTACTTATGGTTCATCTCGTCTCTCGTTTCCCAAATAAGTCTGGTCCCTCGTCTCGGAATTCCAATGAACTTTACAATAAAAATCCCAACTTCGTTTCAGCTTTATGACACTCACGTCCATAATTTCACAGTTTCCTCTCTACAAAACGTTGTTTGAGTCGTCGATCCTTTAATTCTTCTAGCGGTACGTGCAAGTTTTTACGTTGGTTTAGGCTTTCTTTCGAGTTTTGACACGAAATGAAACGTGCTAAGGAACTCCTGACAAGTCTCCGTGGTAAGCGCAGGCCGATAAGCTACTGGACCGACTGATCGCTCGAAATCCGCGAACGGTCCTATGTAATCTCGGTGAAAGTTTGCATTCTCATACCGAAAACATACCACGCCATTCCAAGCGACAAAGAACAAACCCGAATCCTTCCCAAAAATGCTTTAAAAGGAGCACAATTAACGTTCGGATTCGGTGTGGTAGCCGGTTGTTAGTATGAAATTCACAAAGGGTAGATGAGTATCCCCAGATATCCTTCCTTCAAAAGTTAATTATACATGCCGAAATTGCATATCTTCTAATGGTTTCATGTACGCTCACTACTTTGAGCATACTTCTGTGGATGTAAGCGTACTCATATCCAGTCGCGTCCATTAATGGTTTATGAAACGATGCCAAAATCGTGATGTAGAGCTTACTGAACTGTCACATCAGATATGCTTGACGCAGGCACCCATGACCTGCTATGATCTTGTTGAAGTATGTCTTGCAAAGCTTTCCAATCTTGTAGTCTTCAAGGATAACTAAGAAATGCGCAGATTTGGTCAGTCGATCAACAATGACCCAAATTGAGTCATGTCCGCTATTGTTCTCGGTAATTAGGTTTACGAAAGTCCAAAAGTGATCTTCTCCATTATTTTTTTTTCCCAATTCTCTTGGAAATCTCTAGCCGTTAAAGCAATCTCGAGGGTTTCCAATGTTCTACTTTGACTTTAGAGCAAGTCAAACATTTACTAACGTACATAGAAATATCCTTCTTCATTTTGGGCCACCAATATAAGTCTCGTAGATCATAATACATTTTGTCTGCTCCAGGATGTACGGAATACCTTGTAGCATGGGCTTCATTCATGATCAAAGTTCTTAAATTGCCATAGTCTGGCACCCAAATTCGTTCAGCAATATATAATACACCATCTGTTCTTTTCGTCAGTCAAGCTGTTTGATCCAATCCTTCAACATTTCTGCACAAGTGTTGACACCTTTAGAAGCTTCGCTCTGAGCTTCCAGTATCCTAGCTTTAATGCTAGAGTAAATTGTCATGCTCATAGCTCGAGCTCGTCTCGGTTTCATCCATTCTTTCCTACTCAATACATCAGCTACTACGTTCGCTTTACCTGGATGGTAGCGAATCTCTCAGTCATAATCGCTAAAAAGTTCTATCTATTGTCTGTGACGTACAAGTAGTGTCTCCACATCTTAAGAGCAAATACTATTGCGCCCAACTCTAAGTCATGAGTGGTGTAGTTCTTCTCATAGATTTTTGAGTGGCCTAGATGCGTATGCTATCACTTTGTTTCTTTGCACCAAAACGCAACCAAAACCTCGGTACAATGCGTCACAATAAACTACAAAATCATCTGTGCCCTCAGAAAGTGCCAGAATAGGAGCATCACACAACATGTCCTTCAATGTCTGAAAGGCGTTCTCCTGCTCATCACCCCACTCGAACTTTTGATTTTTCTGAGTTAACAGAGTGAGAGGCTTTACAATCTTCGAGAAATTTATGATAAATCGCCTATAGTATCCTACCAATCCTAAGAATGAACGGATCTCGGTTGGGGTCTTTGGGGGCTTCCAATTCTTTACTGCTTCAATTTTGCTGGGATCCACATGTATACCTTCACTATTTACTACATGACCGAGAAAATGAACCTCTTGTAGCCAGAATTCGCACTTTGAAAATTTCCCAAACAATTTCTCCTTTTCAAGCAATTTCAACATCAGTTTTAGGTGGACTTCATGCTCCTCCTTGGACTCTGAATAAATTAAGATGTCATCAATGAAGACAATGACAAACTTATCGAGATACGGCCTACAGACGCGGTTCATAAGGTCCATGAACACCGCGGGAGTATTAGTCAGACCGAAGGGCATAACCGTGAATTCAAAATGTCCGTACCTCATCCTAAAAGCGGTTTTGGGGATGTCTTCTTCGCGTACTCTCAACTGATGGTAGCCAGATCGAAGATTTATTTTTGAAAAAAAATATCGTGAACCCTTATCTTGCAACTGAACGAACAACAAGTCATCGATCCTGGGAGAGGTGTAAGCCGGTTCTTGATTGTTAGCTTGTTCAGCTCTCGATAGTCTATACACATACGGAACGAACCATCCTTCTTTTTAACAAATAAGACCGGGGCTCCCCAAGGTGAAGAGCTAGGTCGTATGAAACCTTTTTCTTGCAGTTCTTTAAGTTGGTTGGATAGTTCTTGCATTTTCGTAGGTGCCAAACGATAAGGTGATTTTGCAATAGGCACATCTCTAGGAATGAGATCTGTGCAGAACTCCACTTCACGAGATGGGGGTAAACCTGATAAATCTTCCAGAAACACACCAGGGAATTCAAGTACAACAGGGATGTCTTTGAGTTTCAGCTCGTTCACTTTCATGGTTTTCAAATGTTTCAGGTTTCTTTCAAGCCGTTCTCCATGAACTTCTAAAATCTCTCTGTTAGATAACGGGATTTGGAGAATTTTCTCATAACAAACTATCTTAGCTCTAGGCCTTGACAACCAATCCATTCCTACGTTCACGACGAAACTACCATGTCCAAAAGGAATCGAGTCGATGATGAACGTATGACATTCTAGTTCTAGTCCACATCCGCGGACAATCTTGTTGGTTTCTAACTTTAGACCGTTAGCAATTTAAATTTTGTATTTGGTTCGGGGTTTTCGGTGTTATTATGGTAGGTGGTTATGGTTGATATAATTGGGGCAAGGGAAAAAAGTTGGAAAAATATAACTAAATAGGCATCGGAATCGAATATTATATAGAAAAATGATCGCTGAAAGAACAACACTCGACACCATTACAACAAAAAACACCAAACTACGTTCTGATCTTGCTGGGCTTCATTAGCAGTAATGGCAAAAGTTCTACCACTGCCTAGTTTCCATTGTTTCCCTTAATTGCAGAAGCTAGACCCCGAATGTAGCGATCAATATGCTTGCTTTACGGAGTGACCGTGCGCGGCACTAGTCTAGCTAACTCATGGAATCATCGGGATTTTTGGTTTTTGTGTATTTGTAAACATTCAGCTCCAATCATAACATGATTCCAAAACTCTTCCTCAATTCCTAATATGCATTACCTGGAAAAACAATATTTTTCCATCAACAACTTTTTTAGGTCTTCCCAAGGTTGGGCTATAGCAATTGCCCGACCTCTTGTCTAAACTAGTGTGTTCCACCAAGTTAAGGCGCGACTTTGCAGCATACAAGTCGCGAATTCGACTTGGCTTTCTGCGGGACACTTACTAATGTAGAGCACACACTCCATTTCTTCTAACTATGATAGCAGGCCAACTGCTCTTTCAGTTTCAAAGAATTCCTTAGCACCACAAGACTTGAATGTCTTGTAACTGCATAAATACCTTGCGTGTGCATGCTTAGTCCGCCTTGGAAATCTCTCTTAGCTTCAACTTAGGGTCATTAGAATTTTAGTAGAGCATACCTCTTTTAACTTCTCATGAGTCAAATCAATTAACGGCTCAAATTTCTAGTGAACAAAGCTCGTATCTGCTCTAGGTTCATTTGGTACGGATGTACCTTGATTGGTTTCCATGATTCGTTCCTGAGTTGCGCGTGTTTCTTTTCGGATGTATGGTTTTAAACAAATTGTCCACACATTTATTTGAGTAATTACTTTGACCAAAGTATAATTCGAGTAGCGTACATATATATAATGCAGCTTTAAATGTAATGAAATAACACTCATTCAAACAGAGATGCGACGAAAGTTTATATAGATAAAAGAGATGAACGCTCTCAAATACGTAGTTTTAATTCTCCCATAATGATTGTTATCCAAAAAGATACGTCTTTAAAAGTTTATATTTCATAGTAACCTCCAACAAAGTTGGATTTTCAACATAAATCGTGATAAAAAAGGTTTGACTAAAAAAATGTATTTCAAGTAATGCATAATAAAGAAATTTAATTTATTTATTTTATTTTAAAAAATATATTTTATTAAAGTCATAATAAGGATTTCTAAAATTTGAAGTCATATTAAAATTTTCCAAAAATTTGAAGTCAAAGTAACTGAACACGATGATACCGACACAAAAGAATTTATTTTTTGATAATAAAAACATTTTTTTCGAACGCGGGTTGAATAAATATATTCAACAAAGTTTGGTGTTTACATGTACCTTATAATACATAAGTTTTGACGCTAAAACGATGTAACCATTGAAAAATACTAGTGCATCACATTATAAAAAGAAGTGTTCAAAAAGTATCTCGCTTATACATGTTTTGTTACCAAAGGACTTCGACTCGTCCGTTAAAAAAACAAATAAGTACCATCTCCGAAACACGAACGCCAGGACAAAACTTGTTATTATGGTTACACAATTAACCAGTACCAATTATAAGGTTCTCGTTCTCGTATCAATCCTTTTATCTCAAAAGGGGGGTCTTCCATGCGATGGTCATACAACCAAACAACTAGAGTGATAATACTCATAAGCGAGTTGCTCCTAAGGCAACTAATGACGTACTGCGTCTCATCGAATATCTTTAAGAACGAAACATTTAAGTAATAGGTTGTTTTTTTATTCCACGATAGAAACAATGTCAATCCACATAGCGGGGATAAAAAATAGTCGTTTGCAATACGCATGGTAGGGTAAAGACAAAACATCACGCAGTTCTGCATTCAGAGCCCTAGTCTCTCTAGTATCGCGTTGCATTGACGTTAAATTTAGTATCCACATCCAAACACCAAGCACTTCCAAACCTTCTGTTATTACTAGAATCAAATATAACTAACTAATCAAACCCCAAACCATTGTAAGCCTCTCTGACTACTAGGTCCAACTATCATGTCGAAAACGAAAAAAATAACTCAAGAGGAAAGCCTCTACAAAAAGCCACAGAAATAATATCAACCACTTCACTAGAATGAGCCTCAGCCTCAAAACCTGGAATCGAGATTGACATCGTAGATAAAAACAACGAGGAGAGATTCCTCCTCCCCGGCATGGACCCACCTTCGAGTGAATTCAACAAAGGTCTTATGCCATGTAGCAACTTGAAGCCTAATTTCACAACTCATCAAACAAGAACTGTCATGAACTTAAGTTAGAAGTTGGTAAAAAGCTTAATGTTTTTGAAAAATTGACTCAACTTTGAGGTCGCTCAGAAACAAAATCTTGAATTACTGAACATGGTGTTTGCGAACAAGCAAAGAATGCTTACATTAGAAGCCAAAAATGGTTGGCTTAGCAGCATGACGAAATAAAATGAAGACATGATCAAAATGTAGTCGACTACTCTAATAGCGAAAGAAGGAACGTACCTCTACATATCGTGGTATGATGCGTAGTTCACCTGCTGCTCGCCTTGAGTTCTTACTCAGAATCTATCCACGAGTCCTTCTCAAGTCCTTATGCAGGGTAAAGGTACGAAAACTAATTGGGTGTACGTCGTGACTCAATTACAAAATCATTAGCGCGCGAAGACGATCTATGGGACATATTGTGACTATAATGGTTTTCTTAATAACAAGGTGCCTAGGGACAGTGTGACACTATAATGACAGTAACCGATGTGAAAGCAAACTCAGAATATATCAACATAAGCATGATGTACTAAATCAAATAGTGGACATCTAAAGATAAATGGTGTACGATGCACATAATTCCTAGTATGCTTTTCAGTGACTAAAGTGGAAAGTCAGTTTTTAAACTTGTTTAAAATAATGACTATACCCAGTGTTGCATGATACTCCCTGAATTAGACATAGTTGATCAAGTTATGTCTAATTTAGGTCTAATGATGCAACCACTCAGACTAGTCGACTCGTTTCATGTTTGATGTTTTTAGAAAAAGAAAATCATTTTGGTTATAGTTCGGATTTTTATTTTTGAAAATAATACCGACATTCTCTATAACCTTAGGCTCTGATTACCAATCCGTCATACCCCACCAAGGCGAAAACGCGAGGTGTAACATATCGATAAACATCACATAAGATGACAGATAAAACCCCGAATTATAAGATATATGTAAGTCAATACATGAATTTAGATAAAAGAAAGTTATCCGAATTACAGCATTACAAAGTACGAGTTTAAAAGTACAAAAGTCATCATTGTTGTTTTTCTTCCGAACATGGATCACCCCTGTAGGATATCATATTTCACAGCCCGGATGATGATTCTTGGATTTGGCTGGTTTCTAGAGAGAGAAACATATGGAGAGGTTTTCTAGAGAGAAAAACTATATGTGTAAAATAGAAAGTGAATAAAATGACTAGCTACCTCTTCCAAAGTTGGAAGAGGTATTTATAGTTCTTACATAATACAGGGTATTAGTACCCAGTTCAAAACCAAAAATCACACGATTAACTATTAAGCTACGAGCTATAATAAACAGTAAAATACATGGGGTGACCGAGTCTTTTTCTAATATCTAATAATCTCCCCCTAAGGGAGGTCACCCCTGAAAATACTAAATTTAATCACTTCAGTCTTTAGCTCATGGACATTTGATTCTTCATTCGATATCTTATACATTTGGGGTAGTGATCTTTTGATTTATCTTTAACTTGTCTTTGATTGTGATCTTGAGCTTTCTTGAGATCATCACCCAAACATAATCTTACATCATCTTGTAATGGATCACCATCTTGTGCACTTGTGAAGAAATAAACGATATCAGAGTTTGCGGAAGCTTTGACACCTTTAAGGCTCTTTCAATAACTTCATAACAGTGTAGGTCGTTTGACATTTTTCGTTATTCACTTGACCTTTCTGGTAACTCGGGTATTACTAACCCTCCATCTCCATTTCCATCTTTAAATTATCCTGTATAATGAAATATGTTAGCAATAAAGAGAAAATGGATTTGAGAAAAAAACAGTCCTAATGTATTATAATATTTATTAAAATATTTTGTAACGCCTTCGAGAGTTTTGATTGTTATAACAAATGTTCAATAACCGCAATTCATATACTGAGAACAAGTTGATTCACGTAGAATCGCACCATCGTTTCTTTTCAGTTGACACAAGTTTGATTCTTGCATAATCGCACAAGTCACCTACCAAGAGCTTGTTTGATGTTAGCTCTAGCAGGATTTCCATCTTCATTGTGAAAACCTTTATTTCACTCAGATGTTCTGGCAATATCACAAGGATAATGCGTAGGACTCTAAAGATAGTCTTTGTTTCCACAGTGTGTGAAAGACAAGAGAATTGGCAATGTGTCCTAACGAGATTAATTGATGATCTCTTGGCTCTAGACTTAATAGTGCGTTTTGGTTTTAGTGACGGAGGCTAGAGCTGACTGCCACCTTTCCATATCACTAACTCGGATGAGAAAGTCAATAGAGATTACGTGTTTAGTCTCCTGAGAAAGAAAAAAAAATCTCCTGGGAGATTCTGATGGCTAAGGGAGGGTTGTGCATTGCATCATTGGGTCCATGATGTCAGTCTTCAATGTCAGCAATCATCTTAGTGATTCTGGCAGCATATGTATTGACCCAATTTCTGCCTAAGTATATGGAGGGCTTCTTTCTTTACACCCTTTATCCTTACTATTCTTTTAATTCTTACCCCTCATGCTACCGAGACTCCATGACTAGAAATATGATGGGTTTATTCCATTACTAGCGTCCATCTCAGTCAGAGCACTATTCCCTTATTCTCACTTTTTCTCCTTTTTTATGTCATACCTAAGGACTTCTACACTAACTAGTGGATTGTCCCTGGGCAGATCCCTCCAGTTCTGGCTGGATCATTGGAACTTGTACCTAACCTTACCAACCTTATATCTCCGATAAAGTAAAATGCATGGTCAGATCTGTTGGTACAGTTCTCCTCTCCATAACCAATTGAAAATTACAATTAACGTACTTATGAAATAAATCTCAAGGCATTTTTGTACCTCAGATTGTTTTTTTTATTGTTTTTTACATTTTTTAGAAATGGCTACCCAGCATATGGGGGGGGGGGGGGGGGGGGGGGGGGGGGGGGGGGGGGGGGAAGCACCTGGGGGGGGGGGGGGGGGGGGGGGGGGCGGCAAAACTACAACAAAAATGTGCATCGGATTTTTCAAAAAGTCTAGCACGTTTGGGCGGAGTATACACACTAGTCTAATAACTAGTTAGTGTAGAAGTCCCTTAGGGGACAATCAAAAAAGGCAAAAAAGTGAGAATAAGGAATAGTGCTGACTGAGATGGAGCTAGTACTGGAACAAACCCAACAAGGTTTCTAGTCATGAAGTCTCGGTAAGCACTGAAGGGGTTGAAGAATTAAAAAGAATAGTAAGGATAAAGGGTGTAAAGAAAGAAGCCCTCCATACACTTAGGCAGAAACCGGGTCAATACATATGCTGCCAGAATCACTAAGATGATTGCTGACATTGAAGACCGACATCATGGACCCAGTGATGCAATGCACAACCCTCCCTAGCCACTCAGAATCTCTCAAAAGATTTCTGTTTCATTTCTCACGGAGACTAAACACGTAATCTATTGACTTTCTCACTCCGAGTTAGTTGATATTGAAAAGGTGGCAGTCAGCTCCAGCCTCCGATCACTAAAACCAAAACGCACTATTGAGTCTAGAGCCAAGAGATCATCAATTAATCTCGTTAGGACACATTGCTAATTCTCTTGTCTTTCACACACTGTGGAAACAAGACTATCTTTAGAGTCCTACGCATTATCCTTGTGATATTGCCAGAACATCTGAGTGAAATGAAGGTTTTCACAATGAAGATGGAAATCCTGCTAGAGCCAACATCAAACAAGCTCTTGGTAGGTGACTTGTGCGATTCTACAAGAATCAAGCTTGTGTCAACCGAAAAGAAACGATGGTGCGATTCTACGCGAATCAAACTTGTTCCAGTATATGAATTGACGGTTATTGAACATTTGACAAACAATCAAAACTCTCGAAGTGTTACAAAATATTTTCATAATTAACACTTAGACTGATTTTTTTAAAATCAATTTTCTCTTTATTGCTAACTATTTCATTACAGGATAATTTAAAGATGGAGATGGAGATGGAGATACCCAGTACCAGAAATGTCAAGTGAATAACCGAATGCTCAAACACGACCTACACTTGTTATGAAGTTATGAAAGATCTCATAAAGGTGTCAAAGCTTCCGCAAACTCTGATATCGTTTATTTCTTCACAAGTGCACAAGATGGTGATCCATTACAAGATGATGTAAGATTATGTTTAGCTGATGATCTCAAGAAAGCTCAAGATCACAATCAAAGACAAGTTAAAGATAAATCAAAAGATCACTACCCCCAAAGGTATAAGATATCAATGAAAGGAATCAAATGTCCCATGACTAAAGACTGAAGTGATTAAATATAGTATTTTCAGGTGACCTCCCTTAGGGGAGAATATTAGATAAGAGGAAAAAGACACGGTCACCCCATGTCTTTTACTGTTTATTATAGCTCGTAGCTTAAAAGTATAATCGTGTGATTTTTGGTTTGAACTGGTACCAAAACCTGTATTAATGTAAGAACTATATATACCTCTTCCAACTTTGGAAGAGGTAGCTAGTCATTTATTCATTTTCATTTTACACATATAGTTTCTCTCTCTAGAAAACCTCTCCATGTGTTTCTCTCTCTAGAACAGCCAAACCAAGAATACATCATCCGGGCTGTGAAAAATGATATCACAGGGTGATTCCAAGTTCGGAAGAAAAACAACAATGAAGACCTTTTGTTCTTTTAAACTCGTACTTTGTAATGCTTAAATTCGATAACTTTCTTCATCTAAATTCATGTATGGTGTTTTATCTGTCATCTTATTTGATGTTTTCCCGAATTTTCATGTTACACTCGCGTTTTCGTGCCTGGTGGGGTAATGACTGATGGTAATCAGAGCCTAAGGTTATAGAGAATGTCGGTATTATTTTCAAAAATCAAAATCCGAAATATAACCAAAATGATTTTCTTTTTCTAAAAACATCAAACCTGAAACGATCATAGTCTAGTGGTTGCATCATTAGAACCTAATTAGACATAACTTGTGATCAACTATGTCTATTCAGGAGTATCATGCAACACTGGGTATAGTCATTATTTTAAACAAGTTTAAAAACTGACTTTCCACTTTAGTCACAGAAAAGCATACTAGGAATTATGTGCATCGTACATCATTTACCTTTAGATGTCCACTATTTGATTTAGTACATCATGCTTATGTTGATATATTCTGAGTTTGCTTTCACATCGGTTACTGTCATTATAGTGTCACACTGTCCCTAGGCACCTTGTTATTAAGAAAACCATTATAGTCACAATATGTCCCATAGATCGTCTTCGCGCGCTAATGATTTCGCGATTGAGTCGCGACGTACACCCAATTACTTTTCGTACCTTTACCCTGCATAAGGACTTGAGAAGGACTCGTGGATAGATTCCGAGTAAGAACTCAAGGCGAGCAGCAGGTGAACTACGCATACACGACATGTAGAGACGTTCATTCTTTCGCTATTAGAGCTAGTCGACCTACATTTTGATCATGACTTCATTTTATTTCGTCATGCTGCTAAGCCAACCATTTTGGCTTCTAACGTAAGCATTCTTTGCTTGTTCGCAAACACCGTGTTCAGTAATTCAAGATTTTGTTTCTGAGCGACCCCAAAGTTGAGTCAATTTTTTTCAAAAACATTAAGCTTTTTACCAACTTCTAACTTAAGTTCATGACAGTTCTTGTTTGATGAGTTGTGAAATTAGGCTTCAAGTTGCTACATGGCATAAGACCTTTGTAGAATTCACTCGAGGATGGGTGAGGCTTGGATGTTTGGATGTGGATACTCAAACAACGTGAATGCAACGCGACTATAGAGAGACTAGGGCTGAATGCAGAACTGCGCGATGTTTTGTCTTTACCCTACCATGCGTATTGCAAACGACTATTTCTCATCCCCACTATGTGGATTGACATTGTTTCTATCATGGAAACCTATTACTTAATGTTTCGTTCTAAAGATCTTCGATAGAGACGCCATAACGTCATTAGTTGCCATTAGGATAACTCGCTTATAGACAAAAAAAAAAAAAAAAAAATAAAAAAAAAAAAAAAAAAAAAAAAAAAAGAAAAAAAAAATTTTTTATCACTCTATTGTTTGGTTATATACCAGCGCATTGGAAGACCCCCCTTTTGAGATAAAAGGATTGATACGAGAACGAGAACCTTATACTTGGTACTGGTTAATTGTGTAACCATGATAACAAGTTTCGTCCTGGCGTTCGTGTTTCGGAGATGGTACTTATTTGGACGAGTCGAAGTCCTTTGGTAACAAAACATGTATAAGCGAGATACTTTTTGAACACTTCTTTTTATAATGTGATGCACTAGCATTTTTCAAGGTTACATCGTTTTAGCGTCAAAACTTATGTATTATAAGGTACATGTAAACACCAAACTTTGTTGAATATATTTATTCAACCCGCGTTCGAAAAAATGTATTTTATTATCAAAAAATAAATAAATTCTTTTGTATCGGTATCATCGTGTTTCAGTTACCTTTTGACTCAAATTAGAAAATTTTTAATATGACTTCAAATTTTAGAAATCCTTATTATGACTTTAATAAAATATATTTTTTAAAATAAAATAAATAAATTAAATTTCTTTATTATGCATTACTTGAAATACATTTTTTTAGTCAAACCTTTTTTATCACGATTTATGTTGAAAATCCAACTTTGTTGGAGGTTACTATGAAATATAAACTTTTAAAGACGTATCTTTTTGGATAACAATCATTATGGGAGAATTAAAACTACGTATTTGAGAGCGTTCATCTCTTTTATCTATATAAACTTTCGTCGCATCTCTTTTGAATGAAGTGTTATATCAATACAATTAAAGCTTGCATATAGACATATTTACGCTACTCGAATTATACTTTGTCAAGGTAATTACTCAAATAAATGTGTGGACAATTTGTTTAAAACCATACCTCCGAGAGGAAACACGCGCAACTCAGGAACGAATCATGAAACCACAATTTTTTTTGAAAAGGAGGGGGGTAAAAAAACATTTCCGTACCAACGAACCTAAGCAATACGAGCTTTGGTCACTGAAATTTGAGCGTTAATCATATTGACTCATGAAGAAGTTAAAAGAGGTATGCTCTACTAAAATTCTAATGACCCTAAGTTGAAGTAAGAGAGATAAGGACGACTAAGCATGCAAACACGTCAGGTTTGCAGTTACAAGACATTCAAGTCTTGTGGTGCTAAGGAATTCTTTAAAACTGAAAGAGCATTGCCTGCATCAATTGGAAAGAAAAGAAGTGTGTGCTCACTATTAGTAAGTGTCCACAGAAAACCAAGTCGAATTCGCGACTTGTATGCTGCAAAGTCGCGCCTTAACTTGGTGGAACACACTAGTTTAGACAAAAGGTCGGGCAATTTCTATAGCCCAACCTTGGGAAGACCTAATGAAGTTGTTGATGGAAAAATATTGTCCGGGTAATGCAATTAAGGAATTGAAGGAAGAGTTCTGGAATCATGTTATGATTGGAGCTGATGTTGACAAATACACAACCCGATTCCATGAGTTAGCTAGACTAGTGCCGCGCACGTTCCATCTCGTAAAGCAAGCATATTGATGCGCTAATCCCGGGTCTAGCTCTGCAATTAAGGGAAACAAATGGAAACTAGGCCGTGGTAGAACTTTTCCATTACTGCTAATGAAGCCCAGCAAGATCTGAACGTTGTGACGAGTGCTTTTTCTTTCATCGATCATTTTCTATAATATTCGATTCCGATGCCTATTTTAGTTTTATTTTTACCAACTTTTTCCCTTGAATAACTCGAAACCCCGAATAAAAATTTAAATTGCTAACGGTCTAAAGTTAGAAACCAACAAGATTGTCCATGGATGTGGACTAGAACCTAAATGTCATAAACGTTCATCATCGACTCGATTCCTTTTGGACATGGTAGTTTCGTCGTGAATGTAGGAATGGATTAGTTATCAAGGCCTAGAGCTAAGATAGTTTGTTATGAGAAAATTCTCCAAATCCCGTTATCTAACAGAGAGATTTTGGAAGTTCATGGAGAACGGCCCGAAAGAAACCTGAAACAGTTGAAAACCATGAAAGTGAACGAGCCGAAACTCAAAGACATCCCTGTTGTACTTGAATTCCCTGGTGTGTTTCCGGAAGATTTATCGGGTTTACCCCCATCTCTTAAAGTGGAGTTCTGCATAGATCTCATTCTTAGAGTTGTGCCTGTTGCAAAATCACCTTATCGTTTGGCACCTACGCAAAATGCAAGAACTATCTAACCAACTTAAAGAACTGTAAGAAAAAGGTTTCATATGACCTAGCTCTTCACCTTGGGGAGCCCTAGTCTTATTTGTTAAAAAGAAGGATGGTTCGTTCCATATGTGTATAGACTATCGAGAGCTGAACAAGCTAACAATCAAGAACCGCTACCCTCTTCCCAGGATCGATGACTTGTTCGATCAGTTGCAAGGGTCACAATATTTTTCAAAAATAGATCTTCGATCTGGCTACCATCAGTTGAGAGTACGCGAAGAAGACATCCCCAAAACCGCTTTTAGGATGAGGTACGGACATTTTGAATTCACGGTCATGCCCTTCGGTCTGACTAATACTCCCGCGTGTCATGGCCTCTATGACCGCGTCTGTAGGCCGTATCTCGATAAGTTTGTCATTGTCTTCATTGATGACATCTTAATTTATTCAAAGTCCAAGGAGGAGCATGAAGTCCACCTAAAACTGATGTTGAAATTGCTTGAAAAGGAGAAATTGTTCAGGAAATTTTCGAAGTGTGAATTCTGGCTACAAGAGGTTTATTTTCTCGGTTATGTAGTGAATAGTGAAGGTATACATGTGGATCCTAGCAAAATTGAAGCAGTAAAGAAATGGAAGCCCCCAAAGACCCACCGAGATCCGATACATTTCTTAGGAATTGGTAGGAACTATTGGCATTATCATAATTTCTCGAAGATTGTAAGCCACTCACATCTGTTTAACTCAGAAAATCAAAAGTTTTCGAGTGGGTGATGAGCGAGAACGCCTTTCCAGACATTGAAGGACCATGTTTGTGTGATGCCCTATTCTGGCAACTTTCTGGGCACAGATGATTTATGTAGTTATTGAGTGACGCATTGTAACCGAGGTTTTGGTTGCGTTTTGGTGCAAAGAAACAAAGTGATAGCATACGCATCTAGGCCACTCAAAAATCTATGAGAAGAACTACACCACTCATGACTTAGAGTTGGGCGCAATAGTATTTGCTCTTAAGATGTGGAGACACTACTTGTACGTCACAGACAATAGATAGAACTTTTTAGCGATTATGACTGAGAGATTCGCTACCATCCAGGTAAAGTGAACGTAGTAGCTGATGTATTGAGTAGGAAAAATGGAGAAACCGAGACGAGCTCGAGCTATGAGCATGACAATTTACTCTAGCATTAAGGCTAGGATACTGGAAGCTTAGAGCGAAGCTTCCAAAGGTGTCAACATTCGAGTAGAAATGTTGAAAGGATTGGACAAACAGCTTGAGAGAAAAGAATATGGTGTATTATATTTTGCTAAACGAATTTGGGTGCCAGTCTATGGCAATTTAAGAACTTTGATCATGAATGAAGCCCATGCTACAAGGTATTTCGTACATCCTGAAGCAGACAAAATGTACTATAATCTACGAGACTTACATTGGTGGCCCGAAATGAAGAAGGATATTTCTATGTATGTTAGTAAATGTGTGACTTGCTCTAAAGTCAAAGCAGAACATCAAAAACCATCGAGATTGCTTTAACAGCTAGAGATTTCTGAGAGGAAATGGGAGAAGATCACTATGGACTTCGTAACCTAATTACCAAGAACCAATAGCGGACACAACTCAAATTAGGTCATTGTCAATAGACTGACCAAATCTGCGCATTTCTTAGCTATCCGTGAAGAATACAAGATGGAAAGCTTTGCAAGACTATACATCAACAAGATCATAGCAAGGTACGGGTGCCTGCGTCAATCATATCTGATCGTGACAGTAAGCTCTACATCACGATTTTGGCATTCGTTACATAAACCATTAAGGACGCGACTGGATATGAGTACCGCTTACCATCCACAGACCGATGCTCAAAGTGAGCGTACCATGAAAACATTAGAAGATATGCATTCGGCATGTACAATTAACTTTGAAGGAAACTGGGATACTCATCTACCCTTAGTAGAATTTCCATACAACAACGGCTACCACCCGAACGTTAATTGTGCTCCTTTTAAAGCATTATATGGAAGGAGGTGTCGCCTTGGAAAGGCGTGGTATGTTTCGGTAAGAGAAGCAAACTTTCACCGAGATACATAGGACCGTTCGAGATTGTCGAGCGAGTCGGTCCAGTAGCTTATCGGCTGCGCTTACCACGAGACCTTGTAGGAGTTCATTACACGTTTCACGTGTCAAACTCGAAGAAATGCCTAACCAACGTAAACTTGCACGTACCGCTAGAAGAAATCAAGATCGACGACAAACAACGTTTTGTCGAGGAAACTGTTGAAATTATGGACCGTGAGGTCAAAAAGCTTAAACGAAGTTGGATTTTTATTGTAAAAGTTCATTGGAATTCCCGACGAGGACCAGAACTTATTTGGGAACGAGAAGACGAGATGAACCATAAGTAATCCGCAACTGTTCGCGAGCGCTATGGCTTAGGACGAGCAACTGAAATTTTGAGACGAAATTCCCTTTAACAGGGGAAAACTGTGACATCCGTCAATTTTGAAAACAGTAACCGAAAGCAAACGTATGATAATTGACTCTTTTGATTATTATTGGAGTCACTTTTATGTGGTTACATGACTCTTAGCATTTAATGCTTGTTTTTGGTGCAACTCGAGTTTCGAGTCAATGTTTATCCCGAGCTTTAAATTATATTTTCTAAATTTATAGAATTTATTTTATTATTTTTAGTCGATTTAGTAAAAATCGTCGTTTTAATTATTCGCGAGTCAAGCTTTGGTTAATTATTCGTTTTAACGATCGAGAAATCAACATCTCCATATTTTTAGCTTCGAGAGCTTAATTGTTTTATTTTACTACTTTTCTTCGTTGTTTACCCGCGTTTGGCCGAAACCGCGTTAAAGTCATGTTTTTATAATTATTAACAATTTAAATGAAAGCTTAGGCCCAAAATTTAGTGTAATACAAAGTTAAAAAAAATGTATCCTTAGCCCAAACACCCCTCCTATGGCCGGTCAACAAGCCCACACAAACATCCCTTATATCTTTTTTATACAAGTTTATACTATCTAGATTTATACTCTCCCATAAATAGATTACTTACCTTTTGAACACATAAGTACCAACAGTACAAAAATCGCCCCTCCTTCTCTCCTTCAGTTTCATTCGATGGCAACCCCCCCCAAACACAAACACATCCACCATTGCTTAAAATTCAAGAAAACACTTCCAATCATTCCCAAATCATCCCTAAACTAAACCCCTATCTTCCTTTTAAAAAAATACCATACATCCAAGTACTCAAAATCTTGATTTTAATTGATTCTTGAATTTTTTTTTTTAGTTTTTGATCAATTGGGTATAATTGGTGTGCAAGGGTCAAGATATAGTGATTTATTAAAACAAGATTGAATAACAAAGAGTTGGATTTGGGTTGTTTCGGTCGCTTTGTGGTTCGGCCAAGTTCATAAGCCCCAAGGTTAAGTTTTTGATTTAACATCTATTGTGATCTACATTGTAAGCTACTTTTCTTCCTTTTATTTAGTTTTCAAATCTTATAAAAAATTATGTAACATGCATGTTATTTTATGAATTAGGAATCCATTGATTAGGATGCATGTTTGATGTTTGTGAGGTTGTTTGGTGATTTGGATAGTTAAATAGTTTAGGGTAAAGTGTAGGTTTATTTGAATTGAGGATGTGAGATTTGTCCAAAATAGTGATGGGTTTAAAGAGTTTTATAACCCTTAATTATGCAGAAAGTTTGGACTAAAAATCACGGGTTTAGCGTGATGTAATCTGGGATTTTAGTGATTAAAATTGTAGAGGTCGTTCTAATGATCGTTTGGTATAAATTAGAGTCCTTCTAACTCTCAAAACGAAAAGTTATGGCCGAATTAATTAGGAAACCCGTTCCGAGCAAATATCAGAAAATGGCTTTGTCCATTTCGAATTTGGGCAACTTTTTGATGACGATAACGAGGTCGTTTCAAAGCTTTATCTGGGTTTTCAGGACCCAAATTTATCTACTTCGAGTCTACTTCCAACTAACTAGGCCTCGTCGATTTTTAAGGGTGTAAAAGTTCTCAAAACCTTGTACAAGTTAAGTGCTAAAACAGTGTTGGCTGCCAAGAAATTCATTTGTAAAGATGCTTGTGTGCATGCGTGTCAAAATAAATATTTTTGGACTAAATTTTAATCTAAAGATTAGTACATGATGTGAGTGACCTCCTGTATTTTTTAGATTTTATAAATGATTAAGGGTGCCTGTTTGTTGCCAAACTTTTGGTAAACTTTCTTGCAGGCCTGTTTTAAACATTATAATTGTGCTAGTATTTACGAAAAAGGTAAAACTTGCATAGAATCTTTGGGGCAAACATATATTAGTCAATATACATAGGAACCTGGATATGGATTATAAGCAAGGTGTATGAGGGTTGTTTGGCCAAGTCTTAAGCGATACTAGGTTGCTAGTAAAACACAATTTTCAGAAAATGGATAACATGAACAAAAAAAAGTGAGTATAGTCCTCATGGATTCCTAAAGTACGAAATGACTCAAATAACGTAAATACAATGAATTTTGACATATTTAACATAATTGAATATGAAATAATATGATTATTATATAATAATAGGTCGCGTTGAGATTGTGTCATCGCCGCATTTCTTCGTTACTCATCTTGGTATCCTTTTATTTGGTGAGTTTCTCACATCCCCTTTTTCTTACATGTTTTAATGTTTTGGGGTGGAAAGCATGATGTGTCATTTTTCTTATAGTCTTACTTTGAAGTAATGAATCTTTTGAGCACATTTGAACATGAAATTATTTTGAACGTATGGAACTTGATTTGAACTTGTTGAATTTGGAAGCGTGTTGAACTTGGAACCTTGAACTTAATATGTATGTTGTTGTATGCTTGGAACCCGCCACTACTTTTAACTCCTTTTCCCCCTCAACGGGATTGAGACACTTATTAACTTATTGGATAGCATATTAAGGAAGATTAGCCCCACCTCACTCTCCGCCAAGGATGCATAGTACTAAGTGTTTGTGCCACACTATACAACTAAAACTTGATTGAGATGTTGGAACGGTTAGGTTGAATACGTTTAAGTAGTGCCTCGCATAATCACTATAGCATACATATACATTGATTTGATTTCGGACTCCCCCCCCCCCCCCCCCCCCCCCCCACCCTCCACAGATTTGAAATTGATTTAAGGCTTTGACGAAGACTGTTTTTTATAAAACTATATTTGGTGTACATAATCTTGAGAACTCACCAACTATTTCGATAGTTGACCGTTTTTATCATGCTTTTCAGGTGACATTCCTAAGGTGGAAACTTAGTGTGATTGCATTTGATTGTTCAAGATGTCTATTTCTTCCAAGTTATTGTCTTTTGGGGTGATCCATGTTCGAAGAAAAAAACAACAAAGATAGACTTTTGTCCTTTTAAACTTGTAACTTTGTAATGTTTAATTTGGATAACTTTCTTTACAAAAATTCATGTATGGAGTTATTTTATCTATCATCATAATTGATGTTTATATGATATGTTACCTCGCTTTCCGCCTTGAGAGGGGTGTGCACAGTCACCTCCTTGTCTCCATGGTTTCACATCTCCTATTAGCTACTAGCTCGCAATACCACAACCCTAGATCTTCCTATGTCATCCTAGCATCCCCTTAGTCACCAACTCTTCCAGCTCTTAACCTTACCATCAAGAAAACTTGGCCAACAAGGGTCTTGAACCCCTATATAAGACGAACTCCACACCCCTTTCAACTCACACCTCAAAAACTTATATACTCATCAATGGAGTTCTAAATCAGATCAAGGAAGGTTAAGAGAAGTCCCTAAGCTCAGAATAGAAGCCAAAAAGCAAGAAAACAAAGTCTTGAAGCCATTTCTAGGCGTACGAGTCATAAAAACCCATTTCGACCCATTTTAGCTCAAGTAAGCCTAAGATCTTGTTCTATAAGCTTATATTCTGTATTATAATATTCATACTACTCTTAATATCATCAACTAACTTTTGAAGAAACTTAAAATCTTATCGTATCACGTTACTAGGGAATTTCATATGAAGGGTTTCATTTGAGTTTTCGTTTTGACGAGTTTGCTGGGTTTACGATTTAAAGTGCCCTGGCTCCTCAAACGATACTACATGGCCTCTAGATTATGATAGCCCGAACAGTGATACAATATTTCCATAATTTAATAAATCAAAGATATACGTTAAACTTTATGAAGTTTTGAAACATAAACTATCACACTAAGACTTGACAAATCACCCCAGGTTACATGACGAAGCCGTTACTTTTACTTGATATACTTTTGCCATCAATCAGATTTCCCTATACCGTTAAGGTGAGTTCATAGCCTCACTTTTAAATCTTCTATTTCATAAACCCGTGAGAGGGATACATGCTATAAACCATGAATACAAGTGTTTTCTAAATGTATGCTATCCTGATATATTATTGCATCTGTTGTCTAAGTCCCTTTATGCCAAAAGACCCCCACCATCATAGACCATTAATCACTTACGAGTGAACGCGAATATTGTGAATAGGCCTATTGGGATTGACGAATCCCGTTTGTGTTAGCCGGATAGGTAACCAAACCACAATAATTTGAATACTCATAGGTATGAAAGGGCAAATTCTACACGGGCCATTATCTTTATATATATCATTATTGATATATACACTAGTCAGTTTGAGTGCCATGAGCTTAGACGCAATAATACTGTTTTCCATAATAATTGTACTCATTGCAATTATTACACTTATGGGTGTATAACAACGTAACCCACTCTTATGATGACTTGTATTCATACTATTTATTATAAACCTATGAATTTTATTCAACCATTGTGTTGATCCTATTTAGCGATATTTATCTCAGGTAACTGAAACATTCTTATGGCACGGAGTGCAACGTGACTGAAGATGGCTAAACTGTTTATCATTCAAACTTATGTTTTCATGTAGATTATGGGACCTCTTGTTTGTAAAAACACTGATGAAAAAAAGAATGAAAACTATCTTTTAAAAACATCTCTTCGAGTCGTTTCTATATTAGACTGAGTTGTATCTTTATTAAATAATACCCAGATTAGCTCCCCGCTCTATATGTCAAAAATGTGGAATTATATAATCCATGATAATCAACAATGGATTTGATTACTAATCATCTTGATGCAAACAAGCTAAGTGCTTTGCATCTTAAGTATAGCATATCCCATAACAGGAAAGGATGCGTTTACACAAAGTAACCTTTGAATTAGTTTGACCAATAAGGGAGTAAAACATGTTACGTGATTAGGAGTAATGTAAATCCATATTAAGGTTAAATGGATACTTTTTCTTATTGGTATGTTGAAAACATGATCATACTCGTTGTAGAAAGAAGTTTCAGCCTTGGCTAGAGGCGTTTGATAAAAGATTTGAGTTGGTGTTTTGTAGAAAAACAAGAGGATTCAATTTTGCTCCTCTCTAAGTCTAATACTCATTTGGAGTGTTCCCAAATGCTCAAATATCATGTACATACCTTTATTGAAGCTTCCACATGTGTCGAGTAAGAGGAAAGCGACAAAAGCAAATTCGTAAAAACGGAATTCGCAAGTGGCGCGCTGGCCACGTGCTGACGCGTGACTAGCGCGACAGAAGTGAAAATCCGGTTTTACGGATTTTTGCTATCGTTTGTTATTTTACGTTTTGCGAACGTTTATTTGTTATCATTAAAACATAAAGGAGATCCTGGTCAATGTTGCAAAAACCAACAATATCCCCCTTTTGATGATGGCAAATAAAATTTGGGAAAGCAAATAAAATTACAAACAAAGCAAAGATGAAGACCGTTGTTGATGAAGTTTGCGTCTTGATCTTGGCCTTGTAATTTGGTGAAGCTTGAACATTGTCTTCACCTTATGAGTCTTACATAGCTTGTATACTCCCTGTATGCTATAGCTCTTTGCTTCTGTAATTTCTTGCTTTTTCCTGATCATAAGCTTCTTCTTGCTTTGCTTTCCTTCTCCCCCTTTTGCAAATTAAAAGGCGCGATCCTTGGTCTTTTTTATAGAAGGTAGATATCTTTGTAGAAACAGAATAGATACCAATGTAACATGCCACCTCCTAGACGAGTGGCTCTCCTTGATCTAAGGCGGGGATCCATGGGTCAAGAGCATCACCTTCGAGGTGTTCTCGGTTACATATAGCAATAAGCAAACACAAGACCACGTATGCAACAAACATATACACATGTTCAAGTCTAACATGGGTTAGCTTAACATTTGGCGGCTTGGAAATATGGCTGAGTATGAATGTGGATTATTGTGACTTTGTACATTATTGCATACATTCATATACATATTTTAACATTTTACATGTATAGTTGTTTATGACTCCAATTACATTTTATTGAGCATAATAGAGGTAATAAACACGCAAGCAAATCACATTATTTCAAGCAAGTAAGATATATTACTTAAGAATATTTTGGTAGAGATCATTGGTTACATTAAACAATATAAGCAAGATCTTATAATACTACTATGTTGTTCTTTAGAAATCAATTGAGTCCATTGTGAAGGGTGTCGACATTGGGAGTACATCATTCACTTCCGATATTCTAGAGGTATCCTCTAGGTGTTCATTCTTGATGAACTCAACAAGTGTTGTTATGATCCTAGCAAATGGAATTGGATCTTTGTTGAATTCCATTCCATCCATTCTCTTTGCCAAAAAATAGGCAAATTTGAATGGAGTGTGTGTTTCAATGCAAAAGATCATATATCCAACAATGATGGGCAATTCTTTCTTTGCTTCAACCTCTGCAAACACATTTGTGAGCAAGACTTCTGCCCAAGGTTTCAAGTGATCGTGAAGTTTTGACTTATCCTATGCAAGTGAGGGGATAATTTGACAATGATATTTTTCTTTCAAGATTACGTTTTGAACAAGAGCACCATTTATTAGAGGGTCAGTTAAGGTTGAGCTAGGGTGATAGAATCTAATTTTCTTAAACTTAAGGGTGCTAGTTGACATGCAATAGAATAAAGTTCCAGTGGATGATATGTTTAGGATTTTGCCAAAGTTACTAAGATACCAATTATAATCATGCCTATACATGTGAAAGCAGAGAGAAGTTATGATTCTATCAAAGTAGTACTTATGATAAAATTCTTGAATGTGACAGGGGTAAATAGATGATGGTAGGTTCACAAATGAGAGGCAGTTTGCTCGAGTAAAGGGCTATTTTAGGCTAGTGGTAAATATGAAATTATTGTCATAATGACGACCTTCAAGATAAGGGCGATCTTTAAAAGGTTTGTAAGGGCTAATGTGATATCGGTAATCAACCCATTTCATGAGATATTTTGAGGTCATATTCTCAATAGAAAAATAGATTGATCACAATGTGGGATGATGAGTATACTTATAATCAAGTGCTTTTATAGTGAAATACAAGGAGTTAAGTGTGAATTGAAAAGGGTTAATAACCATTAGATATTAAAGCTTTGGTACCTTTGATTATTTAATTTTTGATGTAGTTATATCTTTTGTAAGACAAGTACATTATTGGAAAGATAAATACTTTAGTTGATTTGAGAGATTTTTAGTTGAAATTAAATGATCTAGGTTCATGTCTTAGTTTCTACACATATGCATTTAGTTCACATAAAATGAACAAGTTGACACAAATGCAACATTTTCAACATAAGGATGAGTTATGATCCAAAGTGATTTTGTCAATGAATTTGTCTTACAAATCCTTCATGTCTATCATGGGGAATAGGGCATGCAATGTTTCAAGTAAGTTGATTTCACATATTTAAATATGTGAAGCAATGATTACCATAATATTGGCAAGATGTAGACCAAATTTCTTGTTCATAGCACATAAGTTTGACATGTAGACTCCGAGATATGTCAATCATAGTTTGAATAATGCAATGACATTTATCCTTCATCTTGTTAAAACAACAATCATGCCTTTCACATAAGTCCTAGCACATAACACGTAAGCACATAAACTATAAGAGCACAAATATCTCTAAAAGAGTTTGCAAACGACCTCTAGACTTCTATTATTATTTTTGACCCTTTACTCTCTCAATCAAATCCTATGGTGGCATGATCAAAACCAGAACAATCTCAACTAGACTTGTGCAATATAAGACTTTGAAAATTTCATGCGAAAATCCACGCATGATTAGACTTAGACCAAGTGTTTCTCATTTAACTCACCATGTAACCTTGTATCTATTGGGTGACCTCTAGCTTTCATTTAGACTTTTAGGATAGCCTTCATCCAATACATTAACTTGTAATGACGACGACCCATTAAGATCTTGAACTATGGGTTCATCGATCCTATCATCTTCTACCAAAGGAGATGACTTGGTCTCGGGCAAGCTCTCATCAAAGGTAAAATTAAGAGATTCCATAATTCTTATTGTTTCCTTATTAAGCACTATGTATGCTTTACTAGTTTGAGAGTATCCTAAAAACACACCTTCGTACGACTTTGGGTCAAACTTGGTGAGATGTACTTTAGTGTTAAGTATAAATACTTTACAACCGAAGACCCTAAAGTACTCTAATGATGGCTTCCTATTTCTAAGAATTTCATATGGTGTTTTGTTTATGAATGTTCTAATATAAATGCTATTAAAGATGTATGTTGCCGTATCTAGTGCATGACACCAAAACTTTTGTGGAATGGATTGCGCGTCTAACATAGCAAGACTCATCTTTCTTAACTTGCGATGTGTTGTTTCAACAATATCACTTGATTGAGAAGGGAACGGGCCCGACAAGTTATAAGACATTCCATGTTGTTCACAAAAGCTCCCAAATTACAATTTATCATATTCACTACAATGATTTGTTACAATTGAAACAATAGAACAATCATGTAGGTTTTCAAGATTTTTACACAAGATTTTAAATTTTTCTAAGACATCATACTTAGATTCTACAAACACAACCCAAGTGTAGTTTGAGTGATCATCTACAATCATTAAAGTATAGAAGTTACCTCTATAACTTTTATTGAGATGGACCAAACAATCTAAGAGTAACAGCTATCCAAACCATACTAGTTGACACTTCATTCTTAGTCCTATTGTTTGCATTACCTTGACTCCCTAGACCACATGCATCACAAAAGTGTCTTTCAAAACTTAAATTGTGTAAGTTCCTTACTAGCTCTTTGGAAGCTAAGTTTTAAACTAACTGCATATTGGCGTGACCTAACTTCCTATGCCAAAGCATTGAGTTATCCACCACGAATGCAAGACAAATTTGTTGTTTGGAGTTATCTCCTAATTTGCAAGTATATAATCCATTTCTTTTATGTCCTCTAGCTAGCATTTGACCATTTTTACTATTAGTACAATCTACTTTAGTAAAGCTAACTACATAATCATCATCACATAATTGACCTACGCTAATCAAGTTAAAAGATAGACCACTAACATGCTCAACATTAGTAATTATAATGGAGTCGTGAGTAATATTACCTCCACCGACGACCTTTCCCTTTAGGTTGCTCCCAGATACGATAAGTCCACCATCATACGCCTTGTATGAAGTAAACAATCTTCCATTCCCGGTCATGTGCTTAGTGCAACCACCTAATCCATAATCAATCATCGGTACGTAATCACACTTTAAGACACATACCTAACAAGAAAATATGAATCTTAAAGGAGTCCATGGTACTTTTTTCTTGGGTCCCGTTATGGTTAGCCAAATATGGTGCCAAGTAACCATTCGTTGATCTTGTAAGAAAAAACAAATAGTTAATGTAGTCGTAAAGCCATGAGAACTCAGACCAAGGATTGTTTTTAAAATCATGGGAGTTTTGAAAGTTTGGTCCAACGCTCCAGTATGTTTTTAGCCTTTGATTTGGGTAGGAGTTCGGTTATATGAGTTTGAAGGTCTTATATTTGGTGTGGGTAGGAGAGGTCTAGGGTCAACTCGAGGTCGTATGTATCCAAGTTTATTGTGTGAGCTCGAGTGATGTCTTGTTTCCACTCTTGTAATGGGTGCTTGGGAACCTCGGGTGTTTGCAAAGTGAGCTTAAGGTACTGCAGGTTTAATAAAACTTTTTGACAGAGTTTCTTTTGACTCTCTTTTACAAATACTATTGGTTTGTTTGGACTTGCGGAAGTGATTATATCATTTTTAGAAAATCCAAGACCAGGCTGAAAACCCCCTTATCCGTTAGATTTAAGATTAACATAGGTTTAGCATAGGTTTAACATAGAATAGAATTAACTTAGTTTAGATAACCAAAATATTAATAAATTGAAAGATTGTTTCTCGCTCTTAGTGATCGACACCCTACTTACTATGAAACTACCACCGATCGGGTACACTGCCCGTTAAAGTGTTGTTTTTTGTTAAGTTGGCAAAATATAAATTTAAAACTTGAAATCATAAAATTAACACCACACAACGACACATCAAGTTTTTGGCGCCGTTGTCGGGGAGTGAAAATTTAATCTTGATTTTTATTTGATATTTTGGTTTTTAATATTAGATTAAATCAAACCCTTAGGATTATTGTAATTTAGATTAGTGTATAACTCTGTATATTATGTATATTTGTCTTTAATTGTTTGCTTGTATACTTGTGTGTTTAATTGTTTGTGTGATTTGATTGTTTTCTAATACACTGTTATGGTCGATAACTTGATACGACGTATCCACTTCCATTGGATACGGCGTATCCAAGCTTCTTATCCAATACAACGTATTCGTTCAAAAGATTAATAGGGCGTATTCATATCCATTGAATATGGCATATCGATCATCTGATATAGAATAAGAATCTGAGATTTCGTATTTGATTTTTGTGCTTAATTTTTCTATCTATCTTTAGAGCAAATCCTGCTGATATTTTTACCTTTGTAACAAATCTTACTTATCAGATCTAGTCGATTAATGAATGGCAGATAAAGAAAAGAAATCAACTATGAAAGGATTTGCGACTAATGACCAAGTAGATTACTATTCAGGGATTACAATCATTACGGATAATGGAAAGAATGCTTATGAGCTAAAAGGAAAATTTCTTGATGATTTTCACAATAATACCTTTAGTGGTACTAATGAGGAAGACGCGGTCGAGCATATAGAATACTTTCTAAAAATTGTTGACCCAACTGATTTACCAAATGTAAATCAAGATAAACTTAGAATTGTTGTTTTCCCAATCTCATTGGTTGGAAATACATGGAGATAGTTTGATGAAATTACAGGATCAATTACTAGTTGGATCGATTTGACTGCTAATTTTTTTGGAAAATACTACCCGCCTTCCCGCACTGGCAAAATTAACACCCCCATAATTATGTGCGACCCAACTAATCCGGAGTTCGGAAATTGGTTGGCCTCAAAGTTTATGAACTATATGACGATGGATATATTCACTAAAGGAGCATTGTGGGATTACTGGAAATTGAGAAGCGATGAAGTTGAGCCAACAAATGAAAAGACTCTCAATCTTGAAGAAACTAATCAGGATGATGAATAAAAAATCGGTGAAATTTTTAGGATTGAAACAAACTTGTTCAATTATGAAACACCGCTGTGCGAAAAATTCAAAGAGTTTAATTACCTACTCAAGATAGACCCGGATGTCCTTACTAATAATGTTGTGGGATTCAAGGCATCTGACGAATACAAGAATGATTGGATTTATGAATGGAACAAAAACGTGCCATAGGTACACGAAAAACCATGCATTGACGTTGGAGTATGGACTGAACCCACTCCAATTGTGCATTGTTGTAAGCCCTTTAATTATAAAAATGGATGTTCAGAGTGGCCTACCTGTAGTTGGAGAGAAGACGGATATTGTAATGGAGGAAACTTACCAGGAGCTTACATAGTAGGAAACACACTCTGTTACCAATATTTAGAATGGTATGATGCTTTGAAGGATAGCAAGCTGAAAGAAGAAGCTTTAAGAAATAAGGCAATCATAGAAGGATTAATCAATGCAAATGTCGAATCGAATGATGAAGGTTGGAAAAGTTGGGACGACTTTGAAAATACCAACGGTGATCGTAATGAATGAGAATATGAGAATGAACATGAAGATGATGAAAGACATGAGTTATGTGGTAATGAAACTTGTCACATCCCTGAGAATTTCAGGTCAATATTTTAAACTTTTCTAACAATTATTTTTGACTTTTATACGTTACGTTTGAATCTGGCAGTTTAGCGGGAAGTTAACCCGCATAAATCTAAAAAACGTCATCGAACGCGTTCCGACTTTGGATTTTGATTAGTCTAGATATTATATGAGTTATTTTATCTTTTCTAAGTGTTTCGTATTTTACGATCACTCCCGGTAACTTAAAATCTTTTCGTGTAAACTTTAGTTATCATCCATCTCATGTTGTTAAGCCAAAAATTTCGTTCACCCTTCCCTCTTGTCACATATTGGACGCCTAAAACCAAACCAAATGCACCTTAGACCTTGAAATTAAATCAAAGGCATCTTTCCTTGTCTTATTATGCATGTGTGCATGTAAGTAGTAAAAATGACACATGAGAGGGTCTTTCTCATGCACATATCCTTAAGTTAGACCAATACAAATGATACTTACACACTTTGACCTTAATTGACCAACTCAAGACCAACTTATGCATCTAATAATGAACCAAGACTCAAAAAAATGAACCATGGTCCTTGTGGTTGGTTTTGGCCGAACAAGCAAACACACACACATTTGGTGTGTGTTGGTCACATGTACCCTATTATACACACCTTAAACCTAATGTTCACCTATAAATACCATACCATATCACAACTTAGGGTTTCATATCAATTTCCAAGCCTTATCAAAATTTCACATCTCTCTTTTCCCTCTCTCTAGGCCACGGCAACAAGCACCCCTTTTAGGGTTTTCATATCTTTGATTTCTTGCAAGATCCAAGAATACAAGGTTCATTTCTAAGAACATCTAAGGTGGTTTGAAGTATTGGTTCTTTGATTCAAGGGTTTTTCTTCAAAATCTAAGTTAGGGGTTCAAGATTTGTTGTTGAGTTTTATAGATCTAGTATTTTGGGATATAAATCTTGTGATTTCTCTACTTGTTCTTCATTCTTGTGGTTTACTTATGTTCTTTCATATATGTTCAAGATCCATACATCTATATGTTGTGTTTTAATTTTTGAAAGATTATAAAACAAATTTTTATAAATAATGATATTACTTTGTTTCACTAGTTAAATAATATGTTCTTGGTGAGATGAGAGTTGGATAAGAGTTGCAACAATAGAAATGAAGAGATTAGGTTAGTATTAGGAATGATTTTTTGTGGATTAGTTGTGAATGAAGATTAGGCTAGATTATGCACTATTGTGAAGTTAGTGTGATTTTTGGAAGTGTTTATGAAAAAGGTAGTTGCTGATCCGAAATGGTTTTGAGGTTTTGAGCGACCTAAAAATGTTTTCATTAGGCGTAAAAGTAGTTTTTGGAGAGCTCGTTTCGAATAGATAGTTTTTCATATATCGCACACTAAAATCGGACTTAAAACGGCTAAGTTATAACCAAATGAAACTTGAAACATTTTTCGACAAAGCCGAATGAATAGTTGCTGATGTGAATAGTAAAATGGGTTTTTGGACACTTTCGGACATTTTTGGACTTTCTAAACACTAGCGAAACATATAGAAACACATACATATTGATTAGTATCGTTTAGAGACGTCGTTAACATATTTTAGGAAAAGCGTTAAAGTTACTAAAAAAATAGTAAGTTTGGTAAAATATAGCGGAACGAACATAGAAGTTAAACGATTAAGGTTAGTTAGTGAGTTTTGAGAATATGGAAACTTAATAAATATAGGGGACGGTATTAACGTTCTGAAACTAAAAACTTTCCTAAAATAGAAACGTAGTAAAAATAGTAATTTTTGGTTAAACACCAAAACTTAACGAAAAACTATATGATTTTATTTTGACATGGTTTGATAATCAAACCATAACAAACACACATGGATATCTTTTGGTGATGAACATATTTTGCAATTTTTGGCATACTTTTCGTGTTCCTAAGACGCGTTATTATTCTAGGTCGCGGCTAGATTTCTATATCATCTTTTCTTGCGTGATTATCATTTGCTCATCTTGCCAAGGTGAGTTCATAGCCCCACGTTTTACTATCTTTTACTTTACTACTTTGGGGTGAGAAACATTGCTTGTTTTTAAACTATGATGGTTAAGTAAGCGTGAATGTTATAAATAGATCTATTGGGACTAATTATCCCTATCCGGGTGAGTAACGCTCACTACCCACGGGGCTCCCGATAAACGAATATATACCATGTCGGATTTCACTAGGTGATCTTGGTCAGATACCTTTAGGGCAATTAATTCTTGATTGGCATATAAAATGCTTCCTTTTAAATTGAGCTTCTGTGTCATGAGCTTAGCGCAACAGTAAATACGTTTTATGTGAAGTTGTATATGTTATAACTGTTACGTGCGTACTGTGAACTTGTGGTCCAACTTTTAATACTAAATTCAAACCTATGAATTCACCAACTTTATGTTGACGTTTTAGAATGTTTTTCTCAGGTGCTTAGCTTGGATGTCTTTGCTTGCTTTATGGTGTTGCCATGCTTTGGGCCGATTTTCGAGACTTATTAATATCTACGTTAACATCGTTGTCAAACTTTGAAAACGTTATATTCCCTTCCACATATTATCTTTAAACCTATGTAGAACTTTAACTATTTTATTTAATGCAACAATGTTGGATTTTCAAACGTACCCTTAGAGGTCGTTCTTTGTATCTTGTGTGATGTATATTATGACGTCACGCCCCCGGACCCGTGTTTCTGTCCAGGCCCCGTTTGGGGGTGTGACAGATTGGTATCCAGAGCCATGGTTATAAAGAACCAGGTAGTATATTTAGGTCTGGTCTAACCTGTACGTGATCCTACGTGTTTACTTGCTTACTTATATAAGTACTATCGATAAGTATACGGGTATTAATTATAATACATTACCATAATTATATTACGTCTATTTTGCCTTACGTAGATTTTCTCATTGGTTTTATATAAAAGTTATTTATATAAATAATAGATCTTTCCCCCAGGACATTGTGAGTTGCACAATGGTCTCTAAAGGTTTCTCAAGACATCGTGAGTGATACAATGGTCATTAAAACTTTTTCATAAACTTACAATATATTATTTTACATAACATCGAAACTTGTCACAGTCTTCCGACCCTATGTTATCTTACTGTCGAACCCGAATGCGAGTTGAGCACCCGTCCCAGACTTTTGTTTCTCCTACGTCATCTCAATCTTCATTACTTTTCATAAGTTGTAGAAGCATGTCGATTAATTCGAGCACATGACTAACCCGTTACCTCGTAACATTCCATTTTCGGAAATGCGACTTTAAGAACCTGAATTACTTTAATTTTCTTTTATTTCGTTGATTTGAAGAAAATGCAACAAGACAAGGAATGAGTTCTGTGGAGATTGACCAGATTGTGGCCCAGTGAGTTATTGATGCTATTGAAGCTATTGCTATCTACGAGACAAAAATCAGCATTACTCACGATCCAATGAATCAGGTCATACGCTAAGAAACTATGATAGAAAAGAATGCTAACAACAAGAGGAAGTTTAAGAACCAACCAAAGGATAACCGAGTGCCACAACAACCACCCTTTAAGAAACCAGATGTGGCAAGGTCTTACACTATTAGAGCCAATGGAATGAAGGCTTATGCTGGGAATTTACCTTACTGCAACAAGTGTAAGTTGCATCATGTTGGGCCGTGTACTGTGAAGTGTAATAACTGTAAGAGGGTTGGCCACATGACTAGGGATTGTAAGACATCCGTTGCTGCAATGAACCAGAAAACCCATATGGCAATTCCAAAGGCCACCATAACTTGCTATGAATGTGGAAGGTTGGGACATTTTAGGAATGAATGCTAGAAGTTAAGAAATCAGAACCAAGTGAACCAAATTTGGAAGGAAAAAGCTCGCGAGAACTCTAGTGTCATCAAAGACAAGACTAATGCTTAAGAAGAGATCTTCCCTCCTTACCTAGTGACCTAAGTCAAAGTCTTCTTAGACTATATTCGCATTAGTATTTTTCTATAAATTTCATTGTATTAAGTGGATGTTTTAAATTTCCTGTTAATGTATGTGTCATGACGATTCCGTCAGTTATACTTAATTTCTCTATTTGTTTATGTAAGCTACTCCTTAAATCACTACCATCTTATCAAATCATTCCGCTGCTAGCATTTTATAAACTATTCTTGTGCCATTTCATAAGCAATTTTGTTGTCATCCTAAAAACCATTTTGTCATTTTCTTAAAAATTATTCTACTATCATCTCACACACTATTTTCCAAACCATTTTACAAACTTACTTGTTTTCATCTTTTAACCTATTATGTCGACGTTTAAAAGACTTTTGCCATCGTTTTATAAATCATTTCCCTAACACCTCATAAACTATTTCATATTATTACATGATATGGGTTTTAAACACGTATCAAACAAATAACCCTCAAATGTATATAATATATATAATAAAATACATATGCGTATACATAAGCTAAGTATCATACAAATTACTCTTAGGAAATAATAATATGTAATCAACACGGGTATCGTTCTCCTCGGTGAGAGGTGAATGAAAATTTATGGGTATGTCGAGAATCGAGCTTGAATATCATAAAAGATTTGATTTTGGATTCTATTTCTACTAATAGAAATGCAAAAACATATAAAGACAAGTAAACAATTAAAGCATTTAAATACTAAGTACGAAAAACGTTAACGGGAATTTAAAAACGCGACATTTAAGCAAGTAAATTAAATTTTAACCCTACGAACTCAAATTTAACTTCTAAAAATCCTAAATGACTAAAAATAATTTTAGAAAAAAGAATTATATTTTTTTTGACTTTTATTTTTTTTATTATAAATTAAAAACAGTTTTAATCTAAAAATATTATAAAAAATATGGGGCAATTTCTTATTTCCCCTTTTTTTCACTATTAATTTCATATTTACCCAAACATGCATCAAAAGTATGGTACATCATGCATTCAAGGAAAAATTACACGGATCGTCCCTGTGGTTTACCCAGAAATCATGTTTCATCCCTATTTGATTTTAATTACACTGATGGTCCCTAATTTTCAAACTAATTACACTGATGGTCCCTATTTTTCAAAAATAGGGACTAACTGTGTAATTAGTTTGTTTGAAATTTGTTACACGGATAGTCCCTATTTTCCAGAATAGGGACTATCAGTGAAACATGTTTGATAAAATAGGGACCATCAGTGTAATTAAAATCAAATAGGGACGAAACATGATTTCTAGGTAAACCACAGGGACGATCCGTGTAATTTTTCCTGCATTCAAATGTTGTAATTTGGGTATATATGAAATTATTGGTGAAAAGAAAGGGAGATATAAAATTAATCCAAAAAATATTAAACTAATTTATAAAAATCTGAAAAATTCATGAAAAGTACTTTGAATAAATCTAAACTTAAGAAAAATAAAATGGAAAAATAAGCTGAAACAAATAAGCAGTAATTAATCAAATAAATAAATAAGCTTTAAAAACTAAAAAGACTATATTAATTAGATAGTGCAAGATCATAAATGAAGACCCAAGGGCAATTGGAAGTGAGAGTGTGTGTTAAATCGTTGGGGGTGTGAATGGGAGGTCACAGGTTCGACCCCTGTGACCTTTCTTTTTGATAAAACATTTTTTTTAGTTTTATTTTTGAAAAAAACTACAAAATAAGCAAAATTAAGAAACTTTATTAAATGGACTTATAACTGAAACTTATTAATAAGCTAAGAAAAAACTCAAACGAAATTGGCAGTTTTGGTTTTACATAACAAGCTAAAACTTTGTGAACTTTTTGACTCAATAAGCTACTAGAAAAGCAAACCAGCTTAAGACAACTTAACCCTAGACCTAATATGCAATAGTGACTAGGAAATAAGCAAAATCAATAAGCTAAAAACACTTAAAAGGCATTAAAGACAGCAAACTTAAAAACTCTTTTTAAAAGACATTTGACCAAATTTAAACTAAATTTTTAGACTAATAAACACTTAGGTAAAAGCTAAAAGTGAAAAAACAGAATAAGACTTATACCTAAACTACACTAATAAGCTAGAAATAAGCTAATAATATTAGGCATAATCTAGAAAAAAGAAAACTAAAAAGGCAGCCTATACTACATGTTTTTAATTGGTTTTTTTTCAAGTTTGAGAATAGCAAATTGCAGCCCTACTATTAAGCTACTAAAAGCTATCTAAAAGATGTTTTGAAACCTTGAAAAGCTAAAACAAATTAAGCTTAATGTCTAATAAGCTCATACTATTAATTTCAGACCTTAAAACAAGCTTTAACTAATCTAATTTTACTGTTGAAAAAGGAACTTTTAACACTTTGGAAATAAACTACTTAGACAGATTTTAGGCTTAAAATTCAAAGGACAATTGCATACTTTATCTAATTCTAATCTACTATATTTTGAACCAAAAATAAGTATGAAAACAACACCTAAATGCCACTAATCAAAATCTAATCAAACAAGCAGTGTTATTAAACTAGAATGCCACAGTTTCAAACAATGAATACAATAAACCTTAAACTTGAATTTTAGACTTTAAAAACTAAATTAAACTAACTTATAGACTAAATTAAAGCTGGTTAAATTTGATTTAAGTACCAAAAGAGGCATAGGCAGCACTAACAATTGTTAGTGCTGCTTGTGCCAAACACCCCCCTTAAGTTCTGGAAATCCATTTTTAAGCAAAAACCGAATCTAAGCTCTAATAAGTGAAAACAGATTGTTAGTCTCAATTTATTGAGTCGAACAAGGAAGCTCGGTCACTCAACGATAGAGCTTCGGTCTTTATTTAGTTAACGTTATAATTAAATAATATCGGGAATCGGGCTCGATAGATAATCTAATATTGTATATGTTTCGGGTTTAATCCCAAACAAAACCCGAGCCCGGGTCCTAGTTAAATATCCCACGCGTCGTAGGGATATATATATAGATATTTTCATATGAAAATATCTAAGAAATCACAAATATCTAAATTTCTTTTCTATCTTTTTTTCTCTCATCTCTCTCTCCTCTCTCTCTCTCTCTCTCTCTCTCTTTTCGATCCTCTCTCTCTAGTTTCTAGTTCCGATTCGTGTTATGAAGTGGAAGTATTAATCGGGAACCTACAATTGGATGTCTGATCACAACAGTTCAGACCTTGCACCACAACGACAAATGGCGTCTGCTGAAAATAACACTTCAGGCCCCGTTCCTCAATGTTTAAATGACGTTTGAACACAACAGTTCAAGCCTCGGTCGTCAATGTCAAATGACGTCTGTTCACATCAGTTCAGGCCTCGTTCTTCATCAAATGACTTCTGATCATCAACCCGTTCAGAAACTCGAATTCAAGACCACAGCAATGAACAGCAGTTTCAAAGCTGGTTCAAAATTGCCTCCATTAATCAAACAACGCTACATCAAGACAAAAGTTTGGAATTACTATTCCACATCATATAGCAATTGCTGGGCAACAGTATATATATACAAAATCAGAAAATCAGAATTTTTCCAAAAAATAGTCTCTCGACATTCTCTTGGAATCGATACATGTACGTGCTTCGAAATTCTATTAACATTGACATCGGGTGTGTAAAGGAAGTTCGAGCGAGATGCAAAATAGTTTCAAAACATGTCATTCTATTTTTCTAAATGGCTTATGTTTAATGTCAGTGCATAACCCAACTTCAATAAAGGATTGGGTTTATACTTTATCCACACAACAGAAAATTAACGTTTCTCAGTCTTGACTTTCTTACAAAGACATTCAATGTTTAGCTTCGACAAAAAGGATAGGTGTACGTTTCAGTGCGCTTAACCCTACCGTTAAAAGAAGTCCTCAAACTCGGTGTTTTCAAAAAGTTGAAACATAATTTTTTCAAGATGTCCTCGATGACAATCATAATCCTCTTCAAAATTGTGTGTATCAACACTCCAACCTCAACAATGTTTTCAAAAGACAATAATTTTCTCAATTGGTCCTAGATTTTGAGGTGACAATTTCGAAAAAACAAAGTTTTAATGTTCCTTGATACATCATCACTGACCTTCTTTTGTATTCAAAACATATCAAAATGTTCCAAACCATTCATGCTGACCATAATTTTCTCCCATAGATTTATCAAGACATATTTAATCACAAGGTATTGCCAAAAACTAAGTGTTTCTTATTTAAAATAAGGAGAAAATGTTATTAAAAGATAATCTATTTCGACTCAATGTGCTAGAAGAAAAGTTTTATGTTCAAACCAGACCCCAACAACATCTAATCATGACAATCTAAATCTAAGTGTTAGGTTAGGAATCAATCCTATGAGCCAACCCAGAACCGAGGATCTACCAAGATAACCAAAGTTAGAATAGCATCCCTAGGTATGATTGAGATGCATGTATATGGGAATAATGCCGACTAAGATTTGAGCTAAACACTAGAGAACAATACAACAAGGTGGGTAAGTATTGACGTCTTGGTTAAGCATGAAGGCGATGCAAGAATTAAAAAGAAAAGTAATGGGATAAAGGGTCTAAACAAATAAGCCCTCCCACCCAAACTTAGCAAACCGGTCAATACATATCTTTAGAAGCACCAAGTTGATTTGCTGACATTGAAAAATGACATCATGACCCATATGCAAGTTCACAACCCTTACCCCACCATTGGGTTTCTCTCACAGAAACTTTCTCATTTTCACGGAAAGATACCACACTTATCTATTGACATCTCATTCCGATATTCGTTGATATTGAATAGGTGAAATATCTCCAGCCTCCGATACTAAACCTAAAATGCACTAATCGATCTAGACCAAGAATCAATAAAAATCATCATTAGGACACATGCCATTTTTTCCCCCCAAACACTTGATGAACATCATCAGTTCACAAGCTGTATCAAGATCCTACGCAATATCATTGTGATATTTGGCCAGAACATTCAGAGTGAGACCGTTAGTATTTCACAATGACGAAAGGAAATCCTTCCAGGTCCACATCAAACAGCACTGGCGGTAGTGACTTGCGAGATTCTATATGAATCACACTTACAACTAGGATATCGATTGATCCATTAAATGAATTGACGGTTGATGAATTTTATGTATAAACACATGCCAACTCTCGATGTGTTACAAAAACTCTTTAACGAGTGACACGTCGATTGATTTTCAAATCAATTTTCTCGTTTATCACTAACGTAAACCTGCAGGTCAAACGGTGGTGACAGCAACCTCAATCCCATTCAAATGCTCAATCTACGAAGACATACTATCTAGAAAGCTCAAGATTGTATAGACAAAGACTTTCTCTAACTCTGATATAAAAGTTTCAAGATAATGCAAAAGTATACATGTTGTTAAAACACACGATCGCAAGATGCAAAAAAAAAAGAATTTGATAAAGACAATGCAAAGTCTCAAGTCAAGACGCAAAGCCACGAAGGAACAAACCAACAACACATCACGAAGACAAAGAGACCAAGAAGACACTCGAGCTAAACGAAAAAAGCAATCTCACTGATCACATGAAGGAGTTTCATCAAGGAACTCACTTCGGGTAGATCGGTTAGCCTCAATTTTATTGAGTCAATAAAGGAAGCTCGTTCTCGTGTTCAAGACCTCACTTCGGGGGAGATTGTTAGCCTCAATTTATTGAGTCGAACAAGGAAGCTCGGTCACTCAACGATGGAGCTTCGGTCTTTATTTAGTTAACGTTGTAATTAAATAATATCGGGAATCGGGCTCGATAGATAATCTAATATTGTATATGTTTCGGGTTTAATCCCAAACAAAACCCGAGCTCGGGTCCTAGTTAAATATCCCACGCGTCGTAGGGATATATATATAGATATTTTCATATGAAAATATCTAAGAAATCACAAACATCTAAATTTCTTTTCTATCTTTTTTTCTCTCATCTCTCTCTCCTCTCTCTTTCTCTTTTCGATCCTCTCTCTCTAGTTTCTAGTTCCGATTCGTGTTATGAAGTAGAAGTGTTAATCGGGAACCTACACAGATGGAGTTCTTAACATATTAAGAACAAATAAGCAACACTCTACCACAAATAAGCATTAAACAGTAAGCTAGAACAATAAGCTATAAAATGGTATTAAAGGCAGTTTTAATGAAAAATTAAAACTAATGAGATCTAATCAAAAAGAAAACAACAATAAGCAATGATAAGCTATATTAAGCAGAATTAAGCAATAATAAGCAGTAAACAAGCACTACAATAAGCTAAAACATAAAATTAAGCAATAAGATGGAAATTGAAACTTACTTTAATCCTAGCTCAAACAAGGATCTGAAATGCTCAAATGAGCATATCAACAAGCTCTAGCTTATTTGCACAAGCTAGTGAGGTCCAATAAGCCCATCCAAATTCGGCTTATCATCCAAATAAGCCGAGGTAAATTTTTGGGAAAATTTAAGTGAAATCTAAATTCAGTTAAGCTTGTTAAAGGCTTAACTGAGTAAAAGTTAGATTTAGGAGTAATTAAGAGCTTATGAGAGCTTATTAGCTTGAATTTGAAAACTACTTAAACTAATAGTGCATAAGATAAAGACTTGAATTAAACACGAATTGAATTTAAATAAAACTTTATTAATAATCAAACGAGTATAATGCTTTTAAACAGAAATTACATTGAAAACATTAAAATAAGCTAATCTACGCTACTCCTACTCCTAAATGATTTCCAACGAATGAAATCCTCATCTATTTATAGAAGTGGTGTGTGTTTGTTGTATGAGGAGAAGTGAGGGGAGCCTTTAATCTTTAATCTCGTCCATCCAAATCAAACCACCTCAAAACCCAATGATCTTAACCCTTCATTCTTCTACACGTTACATCAACCAATTAAAATGCTCGAGATTTCTGGCGTGTCAATGATGGTGTCAGATGCATCAGGAGATCCTTCTAGAAGCACTTGAGCGTGTGGGTGAGAGGTGGATGATTTACCTTGTGTAATTCGTTTGTTTGTGTATAAAAATGAAGGGAGGGAAAAGTTGTACAAGATGTATAGTAAATTTGAGCAAAGGGGTTATAAAGGGTTGACTTGGGCATTGGTTGGGCTTTGACCATTTTATTCTGATATAGTGAACTTGGGCTATTTGTTATATTAAAAGGGTATTGGGCTTTTTAAGTTAGGTTTTAATAGGATGTGAGCTGACCCGGCCCATTAAGTGGGCCCGGGTTGGTTCATAGAATATGGGTACGGCTTCGGCTTCGGCTTTTCACACTTTTTCCATTCTCGTGCCTGGTTTTGTCTGATTTGGCTTTGTTTTTGTCTTTTTTATTAAATACCCGTACCTGCAAGACATAATTTACAATACACACAAATACAATGTATTTTTATGACATTTTTATTCGTTATTGGTCTTTTTAGCTTGTTTTATTAGGTAAAAGGTATGTGTATTTAAGCACATACCAAAATCTCCCATACTAAGCTATTGTCATGTCCTCACGCAATGTCATTAATTCACACTTAGAAAACCCAAAATTTCAACCCCGTTAGACTAATTACCTCGAAAAGTAGCTAAGTGTTCATCTAAGAGAATTAAGAAATCACTAGTTTTGAAAAGCCCCTCGTTTTACAATTTTTATGCATTTATTATCATTCATAACATACTTCACAGAGCAAAAAACACTAAAAGGATAAATTCATCGTTCTTGATTTTCCACCCGCCCCAAACCAAGCTTTAAAATGAAATCATTGTTAAATATAAGTTAAGATGCTAACACTACTCATAAATGCTAATTGTGTATGCATAGCTACTTTCCGCTCCCTTATTCCTAAATCCTCTAAATATTTTTTTATCATTATTATTTATGACAAATGAGTTAATGTCTTATTCATATAAAGTAAACTCGATTTAGACCACAATTAGTTTGAAATCCTTTCCTAAAGAGATGATATGGTGAGAATAAGGTCCACATTAAGGTTCTAATTTCGCACGATTTAGGGGTTATCCTTTTTAGATAACCCCGGAGTCAAAATTTGGCTTTATTATTATTATTATTGCAACATTATTAAACCTTGGTCCTTTTAAACAACTGCCACATCGATATGCGAGCCGACCATGGTCTAGGAGTCTTATTTCAACCTCGGTGATCCTCGACCTTTTAGAAGGCTGCAACATCGGTTGTGAGCTGGCAAGATGCAACAAACTTTTATCAGTCTCGAATTATTATTATGTGCCTTTTTTAGAAGACTGCCAAATTAGTTGTGAGCCGGCAAGAGGCAGTAAACTTTTATTAGCCCACAGTTTTTATTATTATTACCTCCACCCCTTAAACGACTACCACATCGGTTATGAGCCGGCAAGAGGTAGTGGTCTTATTTCGGCTTTGGTTTATTACATAACTTATTATTATTAGCCAAATTTCAAGTCATGTGGTCTTTTAACTACCTAAACAACGGTAGCGAGCCGTCAGGAATCGGTAGCCTATTTTCAAACAACACTGACAAAACCTCGATGTGTACCTTAATTTCACCAGAAGGAATCTCTACGAAGTGATTTAAACTAAGAATTGCAAAAACCTAAAGTAACTTTGTTTATTCAATAATTATATAACGTTTATTAAGCTGATGGGAGCAAAAAGCCACAATTAACCTCTATGAGCTCTAAAGAGTTCCAACTACTCCATGCTTAGCATCTAACTTATATTCAACTCTATCATTTTTCGTTCTTCGCAAATTTAAAATCTTTAATAAAAAGATCCGCAAATGCTTGGTCTAATAAAATAAGCTTTGCATATTTAAAGTCTATCATGGAAACTTGCAAACTCTAGGCTTTTTATAAGCTAGAATTCGCGTTTTAAAGCTTCTTGTATAAAAGACTAGCAAAAGCTTAAATTTATATAAGTTAAGGGGCAAGCTAAAGCGCAACATGCTCGATTAAGTCAAAATTTATTCCTAAAAAGACAAAACTACGTGTCAAAACACTTATTCTATTTTTGAAAATTATTAAATTTGGCATAATTTTGCTATTTTTGGTGGAAAAACGGGGTTACGTGAAGACAACGACTGCAGGTAAGATCGAATCAAAAGATCCCCCCATACTAGAACTACACATTGTCCTCAATGTGAGACTGTCACCCCCATACTAATTTCAAGGCATAATCTAAATATTAAGGGGTCTCTACGAAATTCTAAAGTCGTTTATTAATTGTGCTAATAGATAAACATTAATCAATAAGATCTAGGATATCGGATTCCCATATATAAGCATGCTAAGGATTGAAGATCGAGTGAATGATGGACAAAACCACGAGCACAAGAGTCTTCATAATCCGGCCAATCCTGGACATAAAACACAAAACACGAAACACTAGAAAGGAAGAGACGAGCCTCCTCACATCACACTTATTAATAACTATTATACTAATATACTATTACTAAGGATAAGCATGGGTTGCCACCCACGAAGCACTTATTTTTGTTAACCGAGTCACGAGCCTGACTCTCCCCATATCATCATGATATTAGGGATAAAACATATGGAAGAGCAAAATTCCATTGGACATTTATATGCCACCGGCTTTAGAGAAGAAAAATGAAAGCGGGGAGGATGTTGAGGGTCAAAATGATATTCTCATTGAGAGGAAGGAGGAAGAAAGATTACACTGATAGGTGAAATAAGGAAGAAAAATTCGGATAACATATGTGAAGGAAAGATAATGGCGATCCTCAAAGGGTAAGCTCACATATGTAGGAGAAAATTTTTCTCATAAATCTCGGGGTCAAAAACTTTGACAATACTCTTCAAATCAGGTTCATCCTTTAAGTTGTTCGGGTCATGATCTAAAAACACCTCGGGAGGGAGTTAAGGGATAGTGTCATTATTAAGCAAACTCTCAAGATAAATATAATCATGAATCCCGGGGTCGAAAACTTTGTCCTCGGTCATCAAATCATCTTTATCAAGTTCATCCTTTAAACTTCTCGGGTCATGATCTAAAAATATCTCGGGAGGGAGATTAGGAATAATGTCATTTATAAGCAAACTTTCAAGATAGATTATGTCTCCCTCCGAATCATGATAACCGTTCTTAATATCCGTAGAAACATCAATATCTAGAAAAACATCGATCTCATCAATTTCGCCTCCTGGGTCGAAACACTCATCCTCATTAACATCGGAAAGAGGCGTGACTAAAAAAGTCGGCTCATCAAAGTTAGAAACATAAGAGTCCTTACTCTCGATGTTCTTTAACACCTTATCAAAAAGAGGATTTACGTCACTAGAAATGTATTCGTCATCGAATTCGAAAAGAGGGTTCGAGTAAATTTTAACATTATCTTTCGGAACGTCCTCATCGGATAGTGACTCGTCATCACTAGAGGTAAAATCGTCATTTGAATCGAAAAGAGGGTTAGAGAAAGTCACAGATTTTTCCTCAAAAACATTAATGGGAGAGAAATCATCACACGGAGGTAAATCACAATCACTATCACTTTTGGATGTATCCTCGGACTCACTTGGGATTAGGACAAGGTCCTCAACACCAGACTTTATTAATTCGTCCGATTCTTTTTCAAGAATAGTGCTAAGATGCTCATCCCCTATGATGAGAGAGTCCTTGGGCTCCAAAGTCGATAAAACAGGTGTGATTGCAATAGACGGAGGAAGTTTAGAAATAATATCTCTCAAAGGAATTGATCTTTCCTCATAATCATAGTCATCATCGTCATCATAGCAAAAAGATTTGAAACGTTGCGAAGGATAAGTACTAAGATTAGCCACCTGCTCTAGTTGCTGAAGCTCTTTCTTTTTATTAATCTCAATACTCATTCCATTAAATTTACCTTTAAGCTCATCAATCATATTTTCACATTCCCTTCTAAAATGAATATCAATTGTCTCATTACGATAATCTTTAATCCCTAAGTCATTACTTAAACTTAACATTTCATCTAAATAATGCTGCTTAAGATCCTCTATTTCTTGGAGACTCATTGTTGGGATTCTAGATTTGATGAGACAAAATGAATAAAAGAATGAAATAAAAGGACTAAAATTGTAATTAAAGAAATCTTCAAGCTGGTGGAGAATATGAAGATAAAGATAAAGATTTTGAAGATATCAGAAGATCTCCTTATAATGATAAAGATACAGAAGATATTAGAAGATATTCTTAGATGTTTTAAATATATTGTTTGTTCTTATCTTCTGTTGTAAGCCTTGATATCTCTCTATATAAAGAGAATCATAAGCGTGTGGTTTAGATATCCATAGAAAACTAAAGTTCTCCCAATGAGAGTCTAGATAGTTATATAGCAAGTCGACTGATGAGAGTCGAATAGTACACCATAGTTAGTTGGTGTAGCCCCAAATTATAGTTGGGGTAATAGGGAAACATTCAATAAAGAAAAGCTTATTATAAATTTGATTGTGTTCTTATAATTCCGCTGTGCATATTCAATCATTGTTATTGTTTATCCTAGATATATAAGATCTAATCAATCTTGAGCTATAAATGATCTTTACAATTGGTATCAGAGCCACGGGGCTCTCGATCTAGGATCTATAAGGTTTTACAAATCGAATAAGGTATGATGCTTTTGATTTTCAATGATTTCTTCTTTATCAAGTTTGATTTGTATTTGGGAATTTTGTCACGATGTTCTATTGATGTTGTTACTGATTCTAATTAATAAACCCAATTAAGGTTCTTGAGCTTATATGATTTCTGGTAACAATTCAAAATCAGTGAC